>JAGGAR010023991.1:0-100845 GCA_017657315.1 Termitomyces sp. K1Ag
AAGATCTGTTTCATCATGGATGAATCCAATGTCCTTGATTCAGGATTCCTGGAGCGGATGAACACTCTCCTGGCCAACGCTGAAGTTCCAGGACTCTTCGAGGGTGATGAACACGCAGCTCTGATGACTGCCTGCAAAGAAGGTTCTCAACGTGACGGTCTGATGCTGGACTCTCCAGAAGAACTATACCGTTGGTTCACCCAACAAGTGGCAAAGAACTTGCACGTTGTATTCACGATGAACCCTCCCGAGAATGGCTTGGCCTCGCGTGCTGCTACTTCTCCAGCACTTTTCAATCGTTGCGTGTTGGACTGGTTTGGTGACTGGTCAGACCAAGCCTTTTACCAAGTCGGTGCGGAGTTTACACATACACTTGACCTTGACCTGCCCTCGTATAGCCCTCCCGCATATTTCCCGATTGCATACCGTGGTCTTTCTATGCCACCAGTTCATCGAACTGCCGTGGTTAACGCCCTCGTTTACGTTCACTCTTCTCTACACCAAATCAATCAACGTTTGAGTCGTCGCCAAGGTCGCTACAATTATGTCACGCCTCGCCATTACCTTGACTTGTAAGTCATTGTCCTTAAGTATTATTTGGGGCATGTTTGAATGACTTTTCTCAGCATCAACCACTATGTACAGCTGTACACCGAGAAACGTGATGAACTGGAGGAACAACAACGACATCTTCACGTTGGCCTTGACAAGTTGAAAGACACTGTGGCACAAGTTGAGGAACTTCGCAAGAGTCTTGCTATCAAGCGGTCACAACTCGAAGCGAAGGATGCCGAGGCAAATGACAAGCTCAAACGTATGGTTGCGGATCAACAAGAGGCAGAGCAAAAGAAGGCTGCTTCCATCGAGATTCAGGCCGCCTTGGTTGAACAAGAGCGTAATATTCAAGAACGTCGTGCAGTTGTCATGGCTGACCTTGCTGATGCCGAACCTGCCGTGGTCGAAGCTCAAGCGGCCGTCAGCAACATTAAGAGGCAATACCTCCAAGAAGTCCGCGTTATGGCCAATCCACCCGAGGTCGTCAAATTAGCCATGGAGTCTGTTTGTACGATTCTTGGCCACAAGATCGACAGCTGGCGCACGATTCAGGGAATCATTCGTCGGGATGACTTCATTCTCAGGATCGTCAACTTTGACACCACAAAAATGACGAAGCAATTGCGGGATACGATGAGGAGGGACTACATGAGTCGGCCGAATTACAATTATGAAACTGTCAACTTCGCCAGTAAAGCCTGTGGTCCGCTTGTGAAGTGGGCGCTGGCCCAAGTGCGTTTCTCCGAGATTCTGGACAAAGTGGAGCCTCTACGGAATGAAGTACAATCGTTGGAAGACCAAGCTGAAACGACGAAGAAGCAGGCTGCCGCTATCATAGCCATGATCGGAGAGCTCGAGGCCAAGATTGCTCGCTACAAGGACGAGTATGCCCTGCTCATCAGCCAGACCCAGGCCATCAAGTCAGAGATGGAGCGTGTCCAAAGTAAAGTTGATCGTAGCATGAAGCTGCTGGAAAGTTTATCTTCGGAGAGGGAGCGTTGGGAGGCTGGCAGCCGCACATTCGATACAGAAATGAGCACCATTGTGGGGGATGTCTTGCTCTCTGCCGCATTTTTGGCCTATGGTGGATTCTTCGATCAACATTATCGTGAAGTCATGTGGCAAGAATGGTCGGCACATTTGACAGAAGCCAACATCAAGTTCAAGCACGAGCTCGCTTTCACCGAGTACTTATCAACCGCCGACGACCGTCTCGGCTGGCAGTCAAAGTCCTTGCCATCTGATAATCTGACGACAGAGAATGCCATCATGCTCAAACGATTTGATCGCTACCCTCTCATTATTGACCCCACCGGTCAAGCCACCACTTTCTTGTTGAACGAATACAAGGACAGGAAAATCACGGTCACAAGTTTCCTTGACGAAGCTTTCCTGAAGGTCCTAGAAAGTGCCCTTCGATTCGGAAACCCACTATTGATACAAGATGTTGAACACCTCGATCCAATTCTAAATGCGGTCCTCAACAAAGAAATTCGACGAACCGGAGGACGCGTCCTCATCCGTCTGGGCAGTCAGGATATCGATTTCTCCCCAGCATTCACAATGTTCCTCTCCACAAGGGATCCTTCGGTCGAATTTTCCCCGGACATCTGCAGCAGAGTGACTTTTGTTAATTTCACCATGACACGCAGCAGTCTTCAGAGCCAGTCGCTTGACCAGGTGTTGAAAGTGGAACGACCAGACACGGAGCGCAAGAGAACGGACCTCATGAAGGTCCAAGGTGAATTCCGTCTTCGCCTTCGAATGCTCGAGAAGCTACTTTTACAAGCCCTCAACGAGTCTACTGGCAACATCCTCGACGATGACAAGGTTATTGACACCCTAGAGACCCTCAAACGGGAGGCGGCCGAGATTACTAGGAAGGTCGAAGAGACTGACGTTGTTATGAGGGAGGTGGAACAAGTCACAGCTGAATATCTTCCTCTTGCTCAAGCCTGCAGTTCGGTGTTCTTTGTGCTTGAGCAGCTCAACTTGGTGAACCACTTCTACCAGTTCTCGCTTCGTTTCTTCCTTGACATCTTTGACTATATTTTGCATCACAATCCTCATCTCAGCAACGAGACGGACTATACTCGGCGTCGGGATATACTGCTCAATGACCTGTTCCTTGTTGTATACAAGAGGACCTCTCGTGCATTGCTCTACCGCGATCATGTCATGCTTGCGGTGCTTCTAGCGCAAGTGAAATTGCGTGGAGTGGAAGACATTGGTGTTGAGTTGGAGTTCCTCCTCGAAAGTGGTGATGGCATCGTCGGCGCCGCGGACACAGCCTCTCAGATTCCTTTCTTAACACCAGAACAGCAGCTTCGCCTCGGAAACTTTGCTAGACAATCCATTTTCAAGCCTGTGCTCGCTCATATCACGGAACACAGCGACAGTTGGATCCCCTTCTTGGAATCAAATACTCCAGAGGCATCTGTACCTACACCTTGGGAATCAAGTACTCGTAAGTCTTGCTGTAATACTACCCCATGATGGCTTCTCTAACGTAGCACATTCCAGCTGCTCTCGAAGCTCTTCGTAACTTACTCATCATCAAATGTTTCCGTCCAGACCGACTCCTTCAATCCACGGCGTTATTCGTGAGGACGGTATTCCGAAAAGACCTTTCGATAGAGTCAATCTTCGAACTCGGCGCGATGGTAGCTGATGAAGTCCCACCTTCTACCCCTGTCGCCTTGATTTCCGTTCCTGGGTATGATGCTAGCTACAAGGTCGAGAACCTCATTCAGAACACTGGGGCCCGTTCAACATCAGTGGCTATGGGCTCTGAGGAAGGCTTTACACTTGCTGATCAGGCCATTGCTGCTGCATCCAGACAGGGATCATGGGTACTACTCAAGAATGTCCATCTGGCACCTTCATGGCTTGGCCAGCTCGAGAAGAAGCTACAAACACTCAATCCTCATCGAAACTTCCGGCTATTCCTTACTATGGAGGCGAATCCTTCCATTCCTGTCAATATCCTGCGTCAGTCACGTCTGATCATGAACGAGCCTCCTCCCGGAATCAAGGCCAACCTTCTCGATTCCCTTCGCAGCATTGCGTCTGTCCGGCTGTCCAAGGGCCCGGCAGAGAAAATCCGCTTGTACTTCCTTCTCGCCTGGTTCCATGCCATCGTCCAAGAACGGCTCCGATATGTCCCTCTCGGATGGAGCAAGTCATACGATTTCAATGACTCTGATATGGCATCTGCATTTGGTACGATCGACGCTTGGCTCAATTCGGTCTCCAAAGGGCGCGCCAACATTGACCCGGTCACCATCCCATGGGACGCGCTGCGCACACTCATCAAGCAGTCTGTGTATGGTGGACGTATTGACAGCGACTTTGACCAGCGCATCCTTGACGCGTTCGTGGACGGGCTCTTCACTCATGCAGCATACAACGTCGACTTCCAACTCGTGCCTAGCACTGCTGGCAGCCAGTCCCTTGAGGTACCTGACGGCACGAAGATCGAGCAATTCCTGTCGTGGGTACAAGCATTGCCTGATCGTGAACCTCCCGCATGGCTCAGTCTGCCCCCGACCGCGGAGCGTGTCATTGCCATTGCACAAGGTACGCACGTACCACTCGTAATTATTGTGCCTGACTGACGATTTTTTCCAACAAGGTAACGAACTCCTTGGGCAGCTGCGTAAGATGCGGATGCTGGCAGACGACGATGAGGATGCAGTGGCGACTGCAGCGACCAAGGCACAGACATCTCAACAGCCCGCATGGATGCGCACTCTTCTAGAGCGCTGTAAAGAGTGGCTCACCCAACTGCCTTCGGTGCGCGATATTCTCTTATTCACTGGTCGACTAATCATTGTTCCATTGTAGACATTAAACACTCTACCTAAACAAGCGGGCGAGTCAGAGCCGCTACATCGGCTGTTCTCTCGCGAGGGTGCAATTGGGCGGAAACTGCTGGATCAAGTACGCAAGGATCTTTCTGATGTCGTCAAAGTGTGTCAGGGCGAGCTCAAGCAGACGAATCATCTGCGCACGCTGATGAGCAGTCTGACGAAGGGTATGTCGACTAAAGCCTTCTGACTGACCCCTTTCTTTTTTTTTTTCCTGACGCGTTCCGCGCTAGGCACGATCCCAACCCACTGGCGGCGGTACAAAGTGCACAAAACAATGGCAGTCTCTGCCTGGATCGCGGACCTCTCGCGGCGCCTCGCACAGCTGGAGGAGATCGCCAACGCAGCGGGAAGCCTGCACAATTTCGAAGTCTGGCTGGGAGGTCTGTTCTTCCCCGAGGCGTACATCACCGCGACTCGGCAGGCTGTTGCGCACCGTAAGAAGTGGAGTCTCGAGACGTTGAGCCTGCGACTTGACATTGAGCGCGTGAATGACCCGGGTGCATTCATTGTGGATGGGCTGGCGCTGGAGGGTGCGGCGTGGGTATCGGACAAGCTCGTTCTGAATGATGGGAGGACGGTTCGGCTTGGGGCGTCCCAAATTCGGTGGGTGCAGACGGAGGAGGAGGAGGAGGGCGGACAGGGCCTGGTCAATCTCCCTGTGTACCTGAATGGAGATCGGAGCGATGTGCTGTTTACTGTGGACTTGCCGTTTGATAGCAGTGCGGGGGCGTTGGTGGCCACGCGGGCTGTTTGTCTCACTGCTGGTGGTTGATTGCGAATACCCATACCTCTAGTTCAGATCCAGATACGTACTATACATAGATAACCTAATTACGACTATGACATGATCAATATACCATCTATAGCTTCTCTTCAACAACACTCCCACCAACGACATGAAGGACCTTCCAATCAATCTCGATATGCTGTTCCCTGAAGATATTACGCGCGTCTTCGGCAATGGCGTCGAAGCCGCCGGTGGCGAGAGCGAGGATGGTGGGGCCCGCGCCGGACAGACATATGCCGAGCAAGCCTGGATGTGTAGCTGGGGTGATACGTGACGTTACTTCTGGGAGACCGGGGATCTACCGCGCGCGCACGCATTGAGAGAGAGTCAGAATGGAAGGGGTGGGGTGAGAAACGCACAAGAGTTTTACGGTAGGGCTGATGCACGCGGTCTTTCATTGCTTCGTAGATGAGGTCGGGGTCCGGCGGGGATTGAGCGAGCGCCGTCGTGAGTACAGCTAACCGTTGGAGGTTGAAGACCTGCCCAAAATAACCAATCAATCGAAAGGGTCGTCTGACGCGGACGGGATGGGAAAACGCACGAGATCCTTCCTCGAATACTCCTTTGGCAGGACCTCCCTCGCCTTGGCAGTGCTGAGCTCGAACCGCGGAATAATCGCAACGGCCTTGATACACTCTGCCCAGCCGAAGCGGACGTAGTGCCCGATGCCCAGCGGCGGGACGGGCGGACGGAGGCCCCAGTCTTTGCCCGCGTCGGGTGGGTACTCTGGCAACACCTCGCTGAGCGGTACACTCGCAGCCTCGCTCGCCTCGTCGTCTAGTTCCTTGAGATACGACCCGACGAAACCACCCACGAGCGCGGCGGTGACGTTATCCGGGTGTCTCTCGACCATGAGTGCAAAGTCCAACAAGCGCTCGGTGGGGAGATTGAGGTTCCCGAGCGCGTTGCCGAGTAGGACACCTGCGATGACGGCTGCGCCTGAGGAGCCGAGTCCGCGTCCAAAGGGGATTTCGTTGTCGCAGTGCAGGATGAGGCCGGGGGGGAAGTAGGGGATGTTGTTGCAGCGCAGGACGTAGAGCGCGACGCGGGTTGTGAGGTTCTTGTAGGCATCGAGGGGGACTTCGTCGGCGCCTTCGCCAGAGTAGGTTATCGTTGGGTGCTCGTGGGATGCAGAGGAGGCGGGGACAGTGACAGTGAGCGTGAGGTAGAGAGAGAGGGAGAGGCCGACGACGTCAAAGCCTGGGCCGATGTTGGCAGACGTCGCGGGGACGCGGATGGTGAAGACGCGAGACATTGCAGACGGGGTCATCTAAGGTCGACTTATTTGTGGTATACAAAGCCGAAAGGGCCGATCATCCGATTGAAAAAAAAAAGTGAGTTATGACTCGACTACTATCATAAAAGACCCCGAAAATGAAATACAGCCATCCTACTTCCCTGCAGGTGCAGGCGTCTGGTACCCATAATACCCCTGCTGCCCTGCCGCCGCCTGTGTCCTCAAATGCGACGGCAACGTCGCCGCCGCAGCAGCCGCAGAAGCATACACTGTATTCGCCACAGCCGGCGTCCTTCCCGGCGTCCCAAAAAAGCTCCCATACGTCCCTGGCTGGACTGGCACTTGCGGCTGGGGCTGGGGCTGGGGCGTGTTTTTCCCACTCCCACTCCCACCCTGTTGTTGTTGTTGTTGTGCGGTATACAAACTATTATACCACGTTGAATACGAAGCGGCCGTGTACCCCTGCTGCTGGCCTGTATAATAATTCTGCTGCTGACCAGCAGCCTGCTGAGGCGTATACGCATAATATTGTGATGCATACTGCGTGTAGCCGTTCGTGACGGGCGTTGAACCGGTGGCGCTGGTGCTCGCGGGTCGATAGGGCTGCGTCTGTCCCTGTTGGCCGTACGCGTACGTGTAGCCCGAGTACGGGAGCGCGACGGGGGCAGTGACGGTGACGGGCACGGTGGATGCGGCGGCAGTCGTGGAAGTGGAAGTGGAAGCTGGGGCTGGTGTTGGTGTGGCTGCGGGTGGGGGAACCACGGCCCGGGAGGATTTTTTGAATGTAGTGTCGTCGGAGAGGGCTCCGGGTCGCGTGGCGGGGAGTGTGCCGTGCCAGCCCGGAGAAGGAGAGATGGCGAGGGTGCGGTGGAGTCTGTGGAGGATCGACGGGGGCGGGATGATGGTTTTTGCGTTTTGTGTTTTGGGACGTAATGAGGCGAGAATTGTTAATGTTTCTAGTATTCCTTGCGCTGCAAGATGTGAATAAAAAAAAGTTCTTCCAACTTTGATTGACATACCTGTATCCCATTCCTCTGAGCCTTCTTCGACAACGCCATCCTTGATGGTCCGCTCAACCTGGAGATGCTCAAGCCTCATCAACGCTCTGCGATTCCTATCGAGCAACTCTTGGACCGCCTTTTCCAATTCGAGCGTGTCAAGCGCACTCTTGACAGCGGCAGCCTCTTCCGGCGGGAAGAGCTCACGCAGCTCTTTCTCGAGATCCACGGATCCGCGCTCGTCAGGGTCGACCGCAGCGGGCTCTTGAACGGATCCGCAGGGCTCATGTGGGGCACTATGGGACGCGTAGAGCGCGAGTGCGAGCTCGTTGCGGCCCACGACCTCGCCATCGTGGTCAAAGGTCGGCGCAAAGCTGGCCCAGGGCCCAAAATCGAGGAATGCGCCAGTTGTCACGGTGCGTTGTTGCGGGAGTGTTTTGACAGACTGCAGGTTGCTTGTGGATGCATACGAGGCGAGGGTGGGGACAGGGTACTTGTCTGACTGGGTGGCAGGGGTGGGAAGGATGGCGACGAGCTCTGCATGGGCAGTGGGGAGTGCCTTGAGTGCGTCAGAGAGATCTGCATCGGTGTTGAGAGAGGTCCAGTAGTCCTGGGTTGGAAGATGCTGCACGAGTGCGTATTTGGGCCGGGGCTTGGAGGGCGACGTGGGGAGGATGTCGTCGAGGCTGGACGGGACGGGGGTGAGGTGGTGAGAGACCTGGTCGAGGAGGTCGGCGGCGAGAGAGCAGAAACGGTGCTGTTGTGCGGCGGTGGGGGAGAGATTTGCGCGGGGGATGTTGGAGATGGGCTGGAGGTGCTGGACGGCGGCGTGGAGGACGGGGAGGGGGTGTGGGTCGGCAAGGAGGGCGCGGAGGGAGCTGGAGCGGGCGGGGTGGGCGTGGACGGGGAAGACGCGGTCGAGCAGGCCCTGCGTGTCGATCATGCTGAGGACGGCAAGAACGGCGGCAGCATGCTCCTGGGCGACGGCCGGGGCGGCGGCGGGGCGGTGTTTCTGCGGCGGCGGGGCGGCATCGTCGTCGTCGTCGTCGGGCCGCTTGCGCTTTGCTGAGCGTGTCGCCCGTGCCATGACGCGAAAAAGTGAAAAGTGTTTTTCAATCTCCGCAGCTCAGTCATGGCCGCCATCTTCAGAGCAAAGTTGCGTTCTTATCCTGCAAACGGCCACGCTGCCTTTCTCCCCCACATCCGCAAGCTCGTCTTCGAGTGCTGCGACCGCTGGCCGTCGTCCGAGACGACCCGCAGCTATCTCTTCACCCGTCTCGTCAATCTCGCACGTGAGAACCCCCATGTCGAAATCGTAGTCCGTCAGCGCGTACACCGCGAACCCATCGTCCGTGGCTTCTATGGTGTGTCACGTCTACTACCTTCTGTTACGCTTCCCCCTCACCCGTCCCCAAGTCAACAACAGGGACAAGGTCATCCCCCTCAACGGCCTCTCCCTCGCCGAAATCAACCAAAAAGTCCATCTCCTTCTCGACTCTTCTGGCACAAAAATCAAGCCCCTCAAGCGCCGCACAGTAGAAAGCACCACAGAATCGACGCGGGGCATCTGGAGCGGCCTCCACGCCGACCGTCCCCTCCTCTAGTTGCATCACGTGATACAGTAGTCTATAATACCATTTATTCGTCCGACTCGCAGATTACCCGCGGCACATGCCTGGGCCAACATGAACCGCTCTTCTCACATCACCGATCAAGTACCTCCTTCCCCTTCTACACGTGTAAGCCACAAGGTAAAAATGCGTTCATGCGTAAAGTACTTTAGCCCAGCCCGAGGACACATCCCTCCCTCTGCTTCCCTTCTTCTCTCCTTCCACTGGAAAATCCACTACCAGTGGCGCCCTGAATTGACTCATCTTATTAAACGCTTCCAATTCTTGCCTATATAAATGACCTCCACTGACCCACTTCCTTTGGTACGCACCCCCTCGGTCCCCATGCAGCAGTCTCTCATCCCCGTCCGTTCTCGACTCTCCCAGATTCGTGATCTCGACGGTGACGACAATGTCTCCTTGACCTTGTCCATCGACGAGCTCAGGTGGCTCCACGCAAGCGAGGCCATATTCGATTCTGTATGTCCCTCTCCCTCTGCTTCCATATCCATCATCCATTCATCAATAATCCATCCAGCCGACGGAATCAACCTTCCTTGAACCAGAAGCTGGCAACACAAAGGTACGCGAACCATTCCTCCCCATCAACGTCTCACTTACTTTCCGATCACAGCCACCTACCCCGGTCAAGCCCAAACTCGCATTGTCCACTGCGCACCCACGCCCCCACGCCCTCCGCGTGCGCACATACCCCCCGTCGTCTCTCACGCGCGGAGGCCGCACATGGGAACGCCACCGCCACTACCACCTCCTCGACGACACAACCCTCACCATGTCCACATCCAGCTCCTCGTCCTCGTCTTCATCCTCACCAACCCCCACCCCCACCCCGCGCAAACCAAGCACAAGCCTCATCCCCGCTCCCACAAAATCCACCGCGAGCCCAACGACCCCGACACAGACCCAGCCCGTACGCACAGAATGGATCTACCGGAGCCCCAAGCGACCCGCGCGTGCACCCGCCCCGGGGCCTCTTCCTCCTCTCGGCACAGGGCGCCCCTCGCTTTCCCGCTCTCCTTCCTCTCCGCTCTCCCCCCGCACCAGAACGCGCTCGACATCCTCGCGGACGAGTCCGACAGCACTGAAAGCCCGCCCGAGGCCACCGACGGGGTATCATGCGCTGAGCCATGCAAATTCTACGGCGGGCGTAAACAAGCGGCCTGTGCATTCGGTTATTCCTGCGCGGGGCAAGGCGTTGAGTGCAAAGGACAAGGAAAAGGAGAGGAGTATTTGGGCCATGTTGGGGCTTGGAGAGGGCAAGGAAAAGGGGGAAGAGGGGGAAGAAATTGTGGGTGGATCGCCTGGGTCGAGGATATTGGATATCGTCAATGCTGCTGAGAGAGGGCATGATCTCAAAGAGAAAGACAAGGAAGAGAGAGACAAGGGCAGTGCGAAGCTCAAGAAGGGCAAAGGTCTAGCACTAGTAATAGGCCGCGGACGCCCCCCAGCACGCAGCCCCTCCCTCTCCTCTACCCTCTCCACGACGCGTACCTCCCCAACCACCACCACCTCCTTCCTAACGCACCCCCGCCCTCCAACCCCACCCACCACCTCCAACGCCCCAACAACACCCCAACGCAACCGCGCCTCCTCCGCCTCCTCCGCCTCCACCACCAACTCCACCACATCCGCCCACACCGCCTCCACACCCGCCACATCTCCCTCTCCCTCTGTCCCCGCGTCCCCCAAGCCCCCGTCCTCCCTAACAACAAACACCTCGTCCTCAGTCCCCGCCCCCGCGCCCGTCCTCGTCCCGACGAAATCGATTCTGAGCCGCTCGGCATCGACGTCCTCGCGCGCGCCTCCGCAGCGCTCGCTCGCGGCGCTGTTTACGCGCGGGACGTCGAGCGGCTCGGTGTCGGTCTCGGGCTCTGTGAAGAGCGTGACGTTTGTCGAGGAGCCGACGGTGCATTATCCCGATGAGTATGAGAATGAGGTTGATTCGGAGCTTGAGCCCGAGCCTGAGCCTGAGCAGGGTGGGGAGGAAGAAGAGGCCGACGCACGAGGAACGAGAACAAAGCCCCAGAGCAGCTTTGGGACGCTCGAGCTTGAGCTTGACGAAGATGACCTTGCTACGGGGCTGAGCAAGGGGGCGCTGGCGTGGGAGATGGGGCTCGATATTGACACGATGGATCTTGATCTTAGTCTTGAGCTTGATGTTGCGCCTGGGGTTAACCTCGATGCGCCGCTGGAGCTCGATATCGGGCAGAAGTATGTCCCGCCGAAGAGGGAGGGGATTGGTGGGATTATCGAGGAGGATGAGGACGAAGAGGAAAATCAAGATGAGGATGAGGATGAGGTGGCGCCGTTGACTGGGAAGAAGTATAAAGACCAGACCAAGACAAAGGGCGCGGAGGGTCTTAAGCGGTTTTTGAGCCTCACGAGATCGGGAGCTGGTGCTGCCTCGAGTAATAAAACTGAAAGAAAAGTAAAACGCAGGTCCGCACCTCTCCCGACGCGCCCGACAATCTCGGGCCCCTTTGCACTGGGCTCTCTCCCCCCGCCCGCTCCCTCCTCGTTCCCCTCAACTACAATGACAACTACAACGACACGCTCCTTCTCACCAACGACACTCCACCCGTCCGCGAGCCGTTCCTCTGCCTCCTTGCGCTCCCAAGCCAGGTCTGGCACAAGCACGACAAGCACGAGCACGAGCACAAGCACACGCACAATCCGTGCACGCTCAAACTCAAACTCGACCACACACACATTCCCCATCTCACTCCACCAACAACAACAGCAACAACAACAACAGCCACACACACGTTCACCATACCGCGTCGTCCCCTCGTCAAGCGCACCCACCACACCCACACACACCAAAGCACATTCCTACTCCCACTCCCACTCCCACACTCCCACCCACTCCCGTCGCCCACGCACAGCGCCCTCCACCGTAAACACAAGTCCCACATCCACAACATCAAGCATAGGCCCGAGCTCCCCCGCCGCCCCAACAGCCCCGCGATGTGGTCCATACGCCTCGTCCCTGCACACCGCGCCGTCGCTCGAGAGCTTCCGCAGTGCCGCAGGGCGGAGCGTGCGTAGTCTCGGGAGCATCAAAAGCACCGCGAGCGCGCGCAGTGCGTTCCGTGCGTTCCTAGGGAAGTTTGGGATCGGTTCTGTGGTTGGTGAGATTGGCGAGTAGATGGGATGGAATGCTTGGATCCTGGATCGAATTTTCGAATTTCGCAAATTTTTTTTTTCTAGCGGGCGCGCGCTCCCGACCCCGACTTGACTTTTTTGACTTTTTGGTGAAAAGAGAAAAAAAAATAACTCCCCCCGTGTACTCGTTTCGGTTTCGTCGTTTGTATTGGATGGATGGAAAAGATTTCTACCCCCTTTGGTGTTTTCCTTTCTCGTTGAAATTTCTATTCTTCCACAGCTGGGTTGCTTGGGATTTGGTCTTGGTCGGACTGTGGTATAGCGGGACACCGCCACCACACACACCCCTCTGTATTCATTCTTCAACCTTCAAGCTTTATGGCCATGCATCTGCTTTTGCTTGCTTCAGAAGTACTGGTACATTGCATGCATGCATGCACGCACACACGCACATTACTTATACACACACACACACTTACTTGTAACACCCTACACTCCTTTACCCAACGTTCACATTCCACGTTTTCTACATACATACCTATTTGTCATGACCTTGTTTTGTTTACGTTATTACTTCAACGATATCATGCACGCTAGGTGCCTTGGGATGCATTTCATTTTTTGGGCGTGATGTACTTACTAGAGTTTTCTTCTTTTTTTTTTTTACGATATAGAACTTACGTACGTTTTGGGTTCCGCATGGAAGCTTGTGAGACAATTATCAACCCCAAAGGCCTCGCACCCGTTAAACATGCTCAAGCTCGGCTTAATTGTTTGCTTAGAGGTTGACAGACAGCTCGTTTTCATCAATGTCATGGTCTGTAGCACTGACAGATCGATGCTCTTTTTACATAACGACATTACATAGTAGTCTCAAAACTTACTTTTGGATTCCACACACGATTCGAAGCATCAATATTCAAAAACGCACCGACGGTACACTGAACACGCACAACCTTGGCTCGTCAACAGGCAGCTTGTTTTCATCTGATCCACTGGCAGGACGTTGGACATGTGCCAGGCAGCACGGAAGCCCTCGGCAAGGCGTACACATGGTTCCATTCAGAACAGATGTCCCCATCGTGCCATGGGGGAAATGATTTGAAACTCAACGTACATACATACATAGCAACCCAACTTCCGACCATGCTTTGTGTTTAAACTATCCATCCGGTTCAATGATAATTTATCTCCTCCTTTCTTTCATTATTCTCATTCTCTGATACACTGACTAACATCCATTGAGGAGCTGCGGAAGTGACCCTACATAGTAGTGAAAATGCAACGAAGTGGTGTGTGCCCAGGTTGTGTCCAGCCGACGAGGGAAAGGCCAAGACTCATCACGCAAGGATGACGATTTTGGTTGCACAGGGCCAAGATTGGCGGTGCGTAGCCCAGAGGGTAGACTTGCGACCAATTATGGCTTTGGAATGAATGACTTTAAGTATTAGGACGAGACCCTAGGCAGAGCGTAAAAGCTTGAAGCTAAAATCCAGATACTACCATACTTTGTCCCAACCGATAAGGGGAATCATGGTCCCGCTCCGCATCGAGCTCTGAAAGGCCCAAATCTACTAATGATGCATCCATATCCTTTCATTGTCCTGTAGTATGTGGTACAACATGGAAGGAGGTATTAACTATTCCCGTGTCCAGAACTCGTTCTTACACGTATGATCTATTTGTAAATAAATATTAAAAATGAGAAAGGAAGGGAATGAACGAATGATGTACGTTCGATAAGTTGGATCCGGAATACATATCAGAGAATCGTCACCAGTAGTAAAGAGTCCATCCAGAAGTGTTTTGGTTCCTTCGAGTCGCCACGACAAAGGAATAATCTGATCACCTGCCTGCGAAGCTTGCATGCTTTGAGACTCTGTTGACATGGAAAGGCTTGTGCGACGGCGGGGTCCAAGTCATATCTTCCAGAGGCATAGGTAGGGGGCAGGGACAAAACGGCTTCAAGGGGCTGGCGGGACCTTTTTCAGGACTTTTCAAGTCCGCCTTCTCCTTGTCACTGCCATGATATTGTCGCGAACCCAAATTATTCAGCCGCACCCGAGGTATCCTGCCGTCATCGTCGTCGGGGGTGAGGGATGTCGAAGTAGTCAAGTGGAAGCCAGGATCCGCTGTTTGTGCAGGAGTATTATGGGACTGCGCCTGAAGACGATACTCGGACCTCACACGCTCAAGTTCTTCCTCTTGTTCAAAGGGTATCTCGTTGCCATCGGGATCAAGCCGGGCTGTAGGAGAAGATATCAGGACATGTTCCGATGGCATGAACTGAAAAGTACGCACCCCAGCCTCGTCGACGTTGTGACCCTTCAGACTGGCCACGCTGTGCAATTCTGCGGGTCCCTTGCCCCACAAAGACAAGCGGCTCGTCAAGCCATTCTGAATTGATGGGATGGACATGCTCTTCGCCATCTGCGTCGAACCTCCTTCGTACCACATAGCTTCTGTCAGATTCTAAGCCATACTCGTTCGACAGGGTATCACTTCTACTTTCGCTGGAATCGTCTGTACCTTGTAGATAGCTTGTGGGCTCTTCAAAAAGAAGAGGGCGCGAAGAACTGGTTGAAACAGGGGTAGGTAGATTCTGGACAGATGAAAAGTTGGACAATATTGACAGTCGCTCGGACCGGGATGACAGCGTTGATGAGCGTGAGGGAAAGACACTTCCCGTCAGTCTACGCCTGAGCAAGTCCGGAGGTGGAACTAGGGAGCTATTGGCTGATGAGCTCGTCTCGCGACTTTGTGCAGCAAGCTGCCTACGAAGTCCAGTTGTTCGACGAGACAAAGGAGCGGACCTGGTATCAGGGGAGAGAGTCCTTGAGAGCTCTGAGCGTTGCTGTCGTAGATGGTCAAATTCTCGTTCCATGGTGACAATAAGCTGGGCGAAATTGCCTTCAAAGCGCGACAACGGATTCGAGTTGTCCCTTCTGGAGTTTGGAAGTGAGGCACGAGCTGCCTCGCGGGCTGCCACACGCCTTCCAAGGGTTGTTGCCGCGTCATCCGCAAGAGATTCACGATGTCGTTGGAATCGGCTCTCAAGCTGAGAACGAGCAAGATGGGGATGGGAAACCTGTGAAGCTGGAGAGCTTAAACTGCTTGAAGTGTCGCGTGCGGGTACAGCGGTACTGAGAGGCGGCAAATCCCGGTTCAAATGGCGACTTGAAGTGCTCAAAGGTCTTACTGCTGGAAGCTGGGGTAGCGACGGAACAAACGAGTCGTCGTGCGAAGCAGGGGATGATGGTTCTCGAGCGCCGGAAGGTGCGAGGGCACTCGAGTTATCATCGGCAGAAGGGCGACCTTGACGCTCTCCTGAGATCGCATTGTCCGCAACCTCTTGGAGACTGCGGCGAAATTGTCGTATCCTACGATAAACAGCTTCCAGAGCAACGGAAGCTTGTTGGACGGTCACCTGAGTTTCTGTATGGTCGCGTGGGCTACTTCCAGTGGTCGTGACAGTAGGCAAACCATCGTTGTCACTTTGCAGTAATGTCGTGGCAGATAACGACGATGAGGACGAATTGGCGCTCATGATGGCTTGGAGCGACTCAGGCGAGTTGAGATGACGAATAAAAGCCTAGCTGTATGAGATGAATATGGATATATAATACATGTTCTGCACTCACCTCGCGACGCACAGCACTCCTGAGCCCAATGAGCGACTGCTGGGGTACCGAGGGAAGAGGAAACAAAGGAGATGATGGTCTGGCGAGAGATTGATTGTTGCAAGCTGGTTGCGAGCGTCACTTTCTCCGGCGTGCCTTGCTTCCACCGTGTGGCTGTGCATCTGATCACCCCGAAACAGGACAAATTATGTTCCATAAATATTGTAAATTTGTGTACACTATATAAATTGGGAATTGCCATCTGAGGCCTCTAGGCTGAACTGTCCAATGGCCGCCGCTTCCACATTCTCTTCGCTAACGGACTGGAGCCAATGAAACAAGTAGCGAGGAAGGTGCACAAGATAGTCAGTGAAATCATGAAAAGACACACGGCTAACCACCCGTTTGTTGGCAGGTTATCGTACATCTGCAATGGTTAGGCATGTGTCATGATAGGAACAAAAAGCTGACTTACTTGGCCGCCAATGAGTGGGCCCACTTCAAAACCTTCAGACTTGCGTTCCACGGAACATACAAAAGAAATTTACCTGCAGAACCCACTCCGAAAGCGATGCTGAAAACACCGTATACGTGAGCATCTAAAGACCACAACTTTGGTTGAATGCGTGAGACCGACAAGTATTAGAGGCAACTCACACCCTACACCTTCGATTCCTCGAGAGATGTACGCGAGTTCTGCGGTTACAGGTGATAATAAGCCAGATGCAAAAAAATCTACGAATGGATCAGTATGACCGTTTTACTGCAGGAATCCACTCACTCTGAAGCGCAAAAGCAACAACGAACAGAGCCAATGATTTCCTCAGAATAAGTACCACCGACCAAGGCAAGGCGAGTATCAGGCAAGTCAAAGTAGCCCACTCGGGTCCTTTCTTATCGGAATACCATCCCATAAGCGGTGTGGCTGTCAGATCGTCAATATCAAACCAACGCTCTTGAATTTCCAGACCTCACCAAACAATGTTGGTACGACGGAAGCCAAAAAAACGAGACCAATGTTTGTGGAATTCAGACCCCATATATCTTGTAAGTGTAGTGGGAGTGTAGGTTCTTGAATAATTTTATTGACACTGAGTGAAAATCAGGCTCTGAATTTGTAACCTGACTCGAGGCAAGACATACCCATATGCCAAAGTTATAAAGAATGCAACCAAAGCTCGAGAGGACTTTGTTAATTTAAGGAATATGACCAGTAGGGATATTTGGGAAGGCTTTTGCTGCTTATCAGCGTCGGAACAGGATGATGGTGGCACATCCAACGTCCTTGTAGAATTGGTTTCGAGAGGTTCCTCAGCAGAAAATTGGACTGAAGGCCCAGAGTTTTGATTACTACTCTTTTCTTTGACCTGCTGTGGGCCCATGCCATACTGAAGGGCCTCCTTGCGCTCAATAATGAGCAGTCGGGCAATAAGATCAACGACAGTCCATGCGATGCCTAAAATAAACGGACCACGATAACCAAATCGAGCCAATAATGCGCCACCAATTGGTGGCCCAATCAATGACCTGCAAGAACGTCAATGATTGAGAAAATCAGACTAAAAGTAAATTCACCCAATAGACAGGCCACTCATAGCAATCCCAAGTTGTCCTTAAATACAACAAGAGGGAAAAAATAAGCGAACAGAACAAATGGTACCCCCCCAAAGAAACTCACTGCCAATTAAATATTCAGGTGTTGCATCGCAGCTACGGTTCATTAAAATTATCAGTTAAATTGACCAGACCAACATGAAACACACCTACACAAGTGCAAGACCAATAGTCCATACCATGGCCGACGATATGCCTTGCAGAACTCTAGCAATACACATAACTGCGTATGTAGATGCTTCCATGAGCATGACTTGCGAACCGGCAAGTAACAGAAGGCCGATGACGAGGGGCATCCTGCGAGTATTATACATTTCGGAGAAGACGACAATGGGTGGTGTCGCTGCACAGCAGAATCAGAAGAATAAACGCTTATCACAAGATTGAATGCATACAGAGCACAACGCCAGCGGACTACAAAGTAAAATCATATGGACGTTGACGGCTCTCTTGAACACACATACATGAAATACTTACGTATGCAAAAAGCAGCCATCCAGTGAGTGCAGAAACACGGTGATGACCAAGTTGTTCGAGGTGGAAAGGCATCACCGGTATGATTATTGTATAAACCAGCATATCTACAATAAGCCCTAGGAAATCATGTGGATATGCACCATCTATAACAGGAATACGACTAGGAAACTCACCAAGCATGACGGTGAATGTCGTGAACCAATAGGATGATCTCCACCTCAGTCCAAATGGTTCTCGACTTCCTGGTTGCTCAGCTTGGCCCATATGAACGTCCGTTATTGTTGTCCACATGAGATAAATTTTGTCGGCCCCTCAAACGAAACCCATAAATACAAGGCTGAGGCTTATAAGCATTCGCATGTCCATTCACTCGTCTCCAACTTGCTTGCATGTTGTTATGATGACGGAAGAGATTCATTCCAAAGTGACATTCCCTCGGGAAATGACTATGTAGATATCGATTAACGGTTGCCTCGGTGACTTTTGGGAGGAGGTGTGGCGACTCGGAGTCCCATTTAAGACCAGCCAAATCCAAGCCAAATCAGCTGACGTCGACTCGGCGCTATCCAAGGAAACACACATACCTGGGGCGACATTCGACTACATACATACGTCTCACCATCATCCTTGGTTGAGCGGGACAAAGCGGATACATTCCAGTGGAAGCCGAAAATCAGTTCTCCAGTTCCGCATTCTCCGAGTCGCATCTATGTAGTGGAATGGAACATTTGAATGCATTATTAGGTAACACATCGAAGTAACTATCTAGGGATCTGTGGGGTCGATGATAACCCAGTTTAAATAGAATTTAGTATTTGGATTGGTGTCACTGAGCGGTGAGATAGTATATAATTGTGTTTCAAGTACCGTACACTAGAGTCTAAATTTGTGCACTGCTAACGAGTGGGAGGCCATCTGCATCTGTGCCTCTATGCTGAGCTATCCTCCGGCAATAGCCGCCGCTTCCAGATTCTCTTCACTAATGGGCTGGAGCCGATGAAACAAGCAGCGAGGACGGCGCACAAGATGATCAGTGATGTGATAAGAAGACACACAGCTGACCACCCGTTGGTCAGGTTGTCGTACATCTGCAATGGTCAGGCATGTGTCCTGATAAAACAGAACAGACTGGCTTACTTGGCCACCGATGAGTGGGCCCACTTAGAATATTTCAGACCTGCATTCCACGGAAGATACAAAAGAAATTTACCTGCCGATCCCACTCCGAAAGCGATATTGAAAACACCGTATACGTGAGCATCTAAAGACCATAACTTCGATTGAAGGCGCGAGACCGACAAGTATTAAAGACAACTCACAACCTACACTTTCAATTCCTTGAGAGATGTGCGCGAACTCTGCGGTTATAGGTGATAGTAAGCCAGATGCAAAAAAATCTACGCATGGATCAGTATAATTGTTTTGCTGCAGGAATCCACTGCTCACTCTGAAACGCAAAACCAACAACGAACAGAGCCAATGATTTCCTCAGAATAAGTACCACCGGCCAAGGCAAGGCAAGTATCAGGCACGCGAAAGCAGCCCACTCGGGTCCTTTCTTGTCGGAGTACCACCCCATAAGCGGTGTGGCTGTCAGATCGTCAATATCAAACCAACGTTCTTAGACATCCCGACCTCACAGAATAGTGTTGGTACGACAGAAGCCAAGAAAACGAGACCGACTTTCGTGGAATTGAGACCCCACACATCTTGTAGGTGTAATGGGAGAGTAGGTTCTTGAATGATTTTATTAGCACTGAGTGGAATTCAAGCTCTGAATTAGTAATCTGACTCGAGGAGAGACATACCCATATGCCAAAGTTATAAAGAATGCAACCAAAGCTCGAGAGGACTTTGTTAATTTAAGGAATATGACCAGTAGGGATAGTTGGGAAGGCTTTTGCTGCTTATCAGCGTCGGAACAGGACGATGGTGGCGCATCCAACGTCCTTGTAGAATTGGTCTCGAAAGGTTCCTCAGCAGAAAATTGCACTGAAGGCCCAGAGTCTTGATTACTACTCTTTTCTTTGACTTGCTGTGGGTCCATGCCATACTGAAGGGCCTCCTTGCGCTCGATAATGAGCAGTCGGGCAATAAAATCGATGACAGCCCATGCAATGCCTAAAATAAACGGGCCGCGATAACCAAATCGAGCGAACAATGCGCCACCAACTGGTGGCCCAATCAGTGATCTGCACAAGAACGTCAATCAATGAATGATACCTATTTCAAACCAAAAGTAAATTCACCCAAGTGACAAACCGCTCATAGTAATCCCAAGTTGTCCTTAAATACAATAGGCAGGGAATAAGCGAGCGGAACAACATACTTGCTGTCCCGAACAACTCACTGCCAATTAAGTGTTCAGGTGTTGCATCGCAGCTGCGTTCATTAAAATTATCAGTTAAATTGACCCGACCAACATGAAACACACCTACACAAGTGCAAGACCAATAATCCATACCATGGCCGACGATATGCCTTGTAGAACTCTAGCAACACACATAACTGCGTATGTAGGTGCTTCCATGAGCATGACTTGCGAACCGGCAAGTAACAGAAGACCAATGATGAGGGGCATCCTGCGCGTGTTATACCGTTCGGAGAAAACGGCGATGGGTGGTGTAGCTACAACAGATTCAGGATAGTGAACGCTTGTCGTAAGATCGGATACTTACAGAGGACAAGACCAGCAGACTGCAGAGCAAAATCATATGGACATCGATGGTTCTCTTGGACGCATACACCATGAAATACTTACATATGCGAAAAGCAGCCACCCAGTGAGTGCAGAAACGCGGCGATGACCAAGTTGTTCGAGGTGGAAAGGCATCACCGGTATGACTATCGTATAAACCAGCATATCCAAAAGAATCCCTAAGAAATAGTGGATATGCACGCTCCATAACAACACGACTAGGATACTCACCAAGCGTGACGGTAAGTGTCGTGAAACGATAAGACGACCTCCATCTGAGTCCAAAGGGCTGCTCAGCTTGGCCCACCATATGGACGTCCGTTGTTGTTGACATGATTTTGATCAACCCCTCAACGTTCAACTATAAATCAGGGAATCTGCAGGACGTCAGCAGGCCAACTACTGCCTCGCAGTAGGCTGAAAGTTGAATGGTAAAGTCACCGAAGCAGTCGGTCCGGGTTGATAACGATCACCGAGGTGCTCAGCAACTTGGGAGCAACATTGTGATTTATTTTAAGACTTACAAACACGATCGTGTCGAGTATCAGTTTGGAATAAATCCTTCCGCCGTATTAATATTGGAAGAACATGCAAGCAAGTTGGAAACGTGGATGGACACACGAATACTTGTATATATCGAGTAGGAAAAGGTGTGGCGACAGGTCCCATTTTTAAAATAAATAATATTTTAAAATAAGATCAGCTGACTCGACTACATAGTCTTCCAGAAATGGCCATGGACTCGAGCAGAGGGTTCAATCCCGTACGGGAGCAGACGGGAGCAATCTCTCTACGGGATACATAAGTACTTGAGCTTGATCAGTAACTACAGTAACACAAGTGACTTGCCAAACCTTTCTCAATTTCGTTTGTGCTGATACGTCGTACTGCTTGACGCCAATAGATTCAGACCTTCAGACTCGTACAATGGACCTCTGGTGATCCATCATATCAAAGCGCGCGGGTGAAATGGTGTAATTACTTCAAGTATGGTACTGTCTAAATTTATGTATGTGAGGTATGAGTTGGGAATTGCCATTTGTGCCTCTATGCTGAACTTTCTTCCGAAAATGGCCACCGCTTCCAGATTCTTTTGACCAATGGATCGGAGCCGACGAAACAAGCAGCGAGGAGGGTGCACAAGATAATCAGTGACGTAATGAGAAGACACACAGCTAGCCACCCATTGGTCAAGTTATCGTACATCTGCAATGATCAGGCACGTGTCCCGGTAAAAGGCGAGAAAGTTGGCTTACTTGGCCACCGATGAGTGGACCCACTTCAAAAATAATTCAGACCTGCGTTCCACGCAAAATACAAAAAATTCACCCGCAGATGCCACCCCGTAAGCGATATTGAAGACGCCGTAAACATGAGCATCTAAAGACCACAGCTTTAATCGAGGATACAAAACCGGCAAGTATTAGAGACAACTCACATCCGACATCTTCGATTCCTTGAGAGACGTGCGCGAGTTCTGCGGTTACAGGTGATAGCAAACCCGATGCAAAAAATGCTGCGAATGCATCAGAGTAGTCGATTGACTGCGGAAATGCACATACTCTCGAGCGCAAATGCAACGACGAAAAGAGCTAATGATTTTCTCAGAATAACTACCACCGACCAGGGTAAGGCAAGTATGAGACACGTGAAAGCGACCCACTCGGGCCCTTTCTTGTCGGAGTACCAACCCGTAAGTGGTGTGGCTGTCAGATCGTCAATATCAAACCAACGTTCTGAGACATCCAGACCTCACAGAATAGTGTCGGTACGACACAAGCCAGGAAAATGAGACCAACCTTCGCAGAATTCAGACCCCATACATTTTGCAAATGTAATGGGAGTGTAGGTTCTTGTATAGTATAAATGATACTGGAAAATTTGAGCTGTATTAGTACCATGACCCAATAAATTAAACATACCCATATGCAAAGGTTAGGATGAATGCAACCAGAGCTCGAGAGGACTTTGTTAATTTAAGGAATATAACCAGTAAGGATATTTGCGTTGGCTTTTGGTCCTTATCAGCGTCGGAACAGGACGATGATGGCGCGTCCAACGTCTTCGTAGGATTTGTCTCGAGAACAATATTCCCTTCCTCAACAGGTAGTTGGTCTGAAGGCCCAGAATTCTGGTTACCACGCTTTTCTTTACCTTCGTCCTCAAATTTGTCGACTTGCTGTGGGTCCATGCCATACTGAAGGGCCTCCTTGCGCTCGATAATGAGTAGTCGGGCAATAAGATCAATGACAGTACATGCAATGCCTAAAATAAAGGGACCGCGATAACCAAATCGAGCGAACAATGCGCCACCAACTGGTGGCCCAATCAGTGATCTGCAAGAACGTCAATCAATGAATGATACCTATTTCAAACCAAAAGTGAATTCACCCAAGTGACAAACCGCCCATAGCAATCCCAAGTTGTCCTTAGATACAATTGGAAGGGAATAAGCGAGCAGAACAACTTATACTTGCTGTCCCAAATAACTCACTGCCAATTAGATGTTCGGGCGTAGCGTCGCAGCTGCGGCTCATTAAAATTATCAAATTGACCAGACAGATGAAACCCGCCTACACAAGTGCAAGGCCAATAGTCCATACCATGGCCGACGATATGCCTTGTAGAACTCTAGCAACACACATAACTGCGTATGTAGGTGCTTCCATGAGCATGACTTGCGAACCGGCAAGTAACAGAAGACCAATGATGAGGGGCATCCTGCGCGTGTTATACCGTTCGGAGAAAACGGCGATGGGTGGTGTAGCTACAACAGATTCAGGATAGTGAACGCTTGTCGTAAGATCGGATACTTACAGAGGACAAGACCAGCAGACTGCAGAGCAAAATCATATGGACATCGATGGTTCTCTTGGACGCATACACCATGAAATACTTACATATGCGAAAAGCAGCCATCCAGTGAGTGCTGAAACACGGTGATGACCAAGTTGTTCGAGGTGGAAAGGCATCACCGGTATGATTATCGTATAAACCAGCAGATCTACGATAATCCCTGGGAATGGTAGATATGTATCATTCATAACAAGAACACGACTAGGAAACTCACCAAGCATGACGGTGAATGTCGTAAACCAATAAGACGACCTCCATCTCAGTCCAAAGGATAAGGCTCGACGACCTGGCCGCTCGACTTGGTCCTGGATCTGTACGTTTGTTGTCGACATGAAATGAACTTTGTCCGAATCTCGTCCACAGTTTACGTGAGCGACTTTCACATCAGCAAAGCCAAGTATGTAGGAGTCAAGTTCGCTCTAGTGTAGTACCTAGGCTCACATAAGCACCGTCCCAAAACGTTCCTCAGTGGTACGAGACTCAGACTATCAACGTTTCGTATCAAGGCTTCAGGTCGATCTAGTATTCTCGCGTCGTCGAAGCTTAGGCCTACCGGGCCCGGATAGGGCCTAAATCATCTGTTGTGTCATCGTGGAACTTGCGTCATTGGAGTTGGGCCGAACGAACCTGATGCCAGAGTTGCCAGGTTGACGTTCTCTTCATTCATCCTGAACTGCGTAATTGACGTCCATCTCTTAGAGGTTGAACGAGCGACTGAGGTCATCAGAGAGGTCGCTGTGGGCAAAAGAATTGAAGAGGTTGAAACGGTTAAAGATGAGATCGTCTTTTCAGAAGTGGCGCACACCGCGTTCGTAAGTTGCTTCAAGTCGTATTTTAATACATTTGACTGAGCGGTTGCTAATTACAGGCTCAGGAAATCACTGGCAGAAAGGTGATCGGAGTAGGTAGATACGGTGAGTAACCCTGGTCGACAAGACATCTCGACCTGAGTGCTCAAATAGAATTCCTCAGGGAAATGCTTTTATCTTGAGCTCAGTGGGGAAGGCAGAATGCCTGTCCTTCATTTTGGAATGACTGGAATGCTTCAGGTATCTCTCGAACTGGAGTGTGAAGTACACATGCTCATGCCCAGTTTTCATGAGGTCAAGGGCGAACTCGCAACATACTACAAGTCTACACCGAAATCAGCGACGAAAGATTGGCCCCCTCGCTTTTACAAAGTGAATACGTTCACCTGTTAACCAGTACTCCGCAAATCTGACTCTTATTCAGTTCATCTTGCATTTGGTCGATGACGACACCGGAGAAACCGCACAGTTAGCATTTCTTGATGCAAGGCGCCTTGGTCGTATCAGGCTCCGGGCTTCTCCACTGACAGAACCACCTATCTCAGAGCTCGGCTTTGATCCCATTCTATCTATGCCATCTCTTGATGAATTTTCTGCCACCGTTTTGAAACGGACCTGCCCTATTAAAGCTCTGTTGCTTGATCAATCCTTCAGTGCGGGCGTTGGAAACTGGGTTGCTGGTGAGACCAATCCATTTTTTCTTGAGTTCGGTCAGATTTACTTAACTGGACGAAGATGAGATATTGTACAACGCCCGTATCCACCCAGAGCATAGATGTAACATACTCTCTTTAGAACAGTTGACTGCATTGCATCACCATACTAGTGAAGTGTGCAGAATAGCAGTTGGGGCCAATGCAGACGACAGCAAATTTCCTGACCACTGGCTCTTCAAACACCGCTGGGTTAGTACCAGGCTTACCAGGCTCCCATGAAGTCTGATGAATGCGAACAGGGTAAAGGGAAGAAAGAACACACACTACTACAGCTGGTTTGTTCACTCCCAGATTGTTTTCACTCTCTTAACGAGTTGACAGCCATCTGGAGAACCAGCAACCATCAAATGGATCACAGTTGGAGGTCGCACCTCAGCTTATGTTGAGGAACTTCAAGTCCCATCAGGGAATTCAATCAATGTACCGAAGAAACGTAGTACCAGTAAGCGAACAGCTAAAACAAAACCTAAAGTATGTGTTGCACAAGCCACAACTACATGTGTCTTGATATTAAATAGGCGGTCCCTTACAAGGATAGCAACCTCACACCTCTATCAGACTCTTCCGGCTCCGATGTTCAAGATGTGTCGCCAAAAAAGAAGCGAAAGGTGAGTCCGTCTACGTTCAAGATTCAACTTAAACATCTATGACATGGACAGGTTCACCTGGGTTTGGAAGGGGCTGGCGCAACCAGTGCATACCCTATTGAGGCAACGCCAAGTAGATATTTTATAAAGAAAGATTTATCATAAGTACCCAGAAAAACTTACGGAGGCAATATCAATGTACAATGAGTAATATCTATGTAACGTTAATTTTGAAGCTACATAGAAGATAGCCATCGAGCCATGCTAGGGAAGACGCAGAAAATTCACGGTCAGAAACTGCAGAAAAGTCCCATTAAATAAATATGCATACGACAGATCTAGTCACTCTCCTCATCCTCTTCGCTGTATTCTTCGGCTTCATCATCAATGAAACCATTCATAGTCGGGCCTTCCGAATCATCATCATCCTCCTCATCCTCATCTTCGCTCATTTCCTCATCCTCATCACTATCACCTCCTAGCTCAACATCCTCCACGCTCCCTTCCTCGTCGCCACTTTCAACCTCCACCTCCATATGCTCGTCGTCGTCACCGCTCTCATCGTCACTCTCGCCTTCGACATACCGCTGTACCTCAGTGGCTTGCGATTTCGAAGGTTCCTTGCCTTTCCGAGGTACCAGAGGTGCAGGTGCTGCTGATGAGCGTAGTTCGATCTGAGAGATGACCATGTCCAGTTTTCCATTTAAGGAGAGCAGGCTCTCTTGTAGCGTCAATCGCGACGTCAGGGTTGCATGAAGGCCAGAAAGGCGCGCAACAAGATCAGGAATCTATATTCACGTTCAGATATGGGGGAGCGATCAAAAGCAAGAAACGAACCGTCATAAGGTGGCCACTGTGGACAGTCAATGTTGTCTTGACCCACGTTATGAGGCCAGTGCCTCGTTGCGAGCTCGCACCACCGCCACCACCTTTCATGTTACCCGCCCTCGCACCCCGTCCCAAACGCTCAACGCAGGCTGTGATCAACGGAACTGCAAGCTGCGGTGGCAGTCTCCGGACCGTATTACGAATCAGCGTTTGGTCGGAATGCGCAAGACATGTTTCCAACAGGCGGGTGTCTGAAGAGTGTAGAGCCTGTATGAGAGTCCTAGTCAAAGAATTCGCGGGAACCACTGTGATATCGTTTTTCGCCTTTCTCTTCGAAGACTTTGACGCTTTCGGCGCAGCTTCATCATCGCTTTCTGATGCCGGCTGATTTGCTTCTCCTGACAAAGCCGTCAAACGCTGGCCTAGACTGAGCTCTGCCAGATCCACATCCAGATCACCATCAACATTGCGAAGTGCGATGTCGTCCATTTCTTCGTCCTGCCCTAACTCGATCCCAGAGCCAACAGCCAAAGATGACCCTTCTACATAGCGTTGTGCAGATGTTGCCTACAGATGCATTGAGAGAGCCCTCGATAAACCTTCATGCGGGACTTACCGGCTGGTCCTCATTGATAGATGTATCCTTGACCTCCTCAAGAACAATTTCAGGGATATACTCGCCTGCATCGTTCAGATACCGCTGACAGGAGGTAAGCTAAGTTTTGACCAAGAGATGCAAAACTTGTTCACCACAACATCGAAGACCGGTCGGATCCCACCAACCAAACGGGCAACACGTATACTTCCATTATCCCCGGACACGAATGCAGCGTTAATTACTCTTGCGGAGGAGGCGGTTTTACTAGAGGCGGCCAAATTTGACCGTGAAAGCAAAGTAGACAATTTTTGCCTGGAGCTTGTGGACGTGGAAAGCTCTGATGGTATTGGAAATAAGGACATTTTACCAGAGGCAGAGAGAGTGAGAAGAGTCTGCTTCTGCGACGCATTCGGCGACTTTTTAGGTACGGAAAACGCAAAAATACGCGAGTCAGAGTCTAAGGGAATAGACGCAACAGCTTTTCCTTCTGTAGAAGAGTCTTCGGGAATCTCCCATATGTACAAGAAGCGGTCCGCTTCTGCAAGGGATACGAAACGGGTCGGTGGTGTTTGCGAGGCATCCCACTGCAGCTGCCGTATTGAGGAAGCGTGACCTGTAAATGAGGCCAGTTCTTTTGGCTTTTGAGCGTCGATAGTATTGGATGAAGTAGATAGTAGGCGGATACTGTGATGGGCCGCTAGGACATCGACGCGACCTTCTTCAGCGGTCGGTAGGGTGACCAGAGATGTGTACGGTATCCGGTCATCGTTTTTCCAGCTACCTAGAATTTCATTTTTTTTCGCGTTCCAGAGACGTACAGTGCCGTCAGCTCCAGATGCCCATAGTGTCGATGTCCCGTCGTTTTTTTCGACTATCTCCACGGCAAGAATTTCTGCAGTGCTGCTAGGATGTGAGAGTGTTCGAAGAAGTCGGCCGTGGTTCGGTGAGAAGAACAGGATAGATCCATCAGTCAAACCAAGGATCACCACCTCGATTGCTACGCTCTGCGTCTCCTCGTCTGCTGCTAGGCTATTCCGTTTCCTTCTTTTCTTCTTGCTCGGCGAAGCTTCAGTATTTGGGGAGGGATTTTGACCCTCGGAAGGATCGAATTTGCCCCATGTAGCGGCGGAAACGCGAGCCGAGTCAACGATATGTTCAGCCACAGATTGCCCGGTAACAGTGCTGTAGACGCGTAGTCTGTGCTTGTCAATAGCAAGGGAAAGGAAAGCAAAGTGGTTTCCGTCTGGAGAAAATGATGATAGGGCGGTCAGGTGAGATGCATCCTCCACGACTGGTTGGGAAATGGCTGATGTGGCAGAAGGACGACCTTGAGGGGGCTTTGTGCGTTTTTTTGACTTGACAGAAGACGCCATGCTACGACGTAGACTTGAATTGGAAAATGAACGATTCATAAAGGCTAGTTCGGAAAGACAACAGACTCACCAGAATACGAATAATAGTCCCTACAGCTCTTGCGCCAACTTCGCCGAGAGCATTTTTTTGTACTTGAGGTTGTCACGTGCTTTGCTGATGATCGATCACCCCGATCACCCCGGACGTAGCAATGGGACCAGCAGTTTCTTGACTCGAACCTTTCCTCATCTTCTAACCCGCTCTTAGTATTTCTCGCCCTCGTCTCCCAAGCATCGAATCCAGATTACTCCGATACCGATAGCAACACTTACAACAACATTCAGTTCATAATCATTCTCCCCTCATCCAGACTTCTCCGCGCCCAGCTCAAGCTTCAAGCCTTCCGATTACTCCATGAAGTACCTCACTGTGAGAGGCTTTTCTCTGCTAATAACAAGCTGCTAATTACGCCTTATCAGCTTGAAAAACTAGGTAATGCAAGTTAATGATCGCTTCGGAACTTCTCTAACCAGTCATCAGGCGAGGGTACCTATGCAACCGTCTACAAGGTTCGAATCCCTGCTTACTCGAAATTTACTGTACAAACTCTTCATACTAGGGGCGTTCAAAGACTACAAATGAAACTGTCGCTCTGAAGGAGATTAATCTCGATGCCGAGGAAGGGACGCCGTCGACCGCCATCCGCGAAGTTTCGCTTATGAAGGAACTCAAGCACATCAATATCGTCCGGCTTTACGATGTCATGCACTCCGAATCAAAGCTCACCCTTGTTTTCGAGTACTGCGAGCAAGATCTCAAGAAATACATGGACACGATGGGCGATCGTGGCGCACTGGATCCGGTAACCGTCCGTAGCTTCATGTACCAACTCCTCAAGGGTACTGCATTTTGTCACGAGAACCAGGTCCTACATCGAGATCTCAAGCCGCAGAACCTCCTCATCAACAAGAAAGGAGAACTCAAGGTCGGCGATTTCGGTCTGGCGCGGGCTTTCGGTGTTCCGGTCAATACATTTTCCAATGAGGTGAGAGAATATTTCTGTCACTCGTCCAGCTTCTTGACCCCTACCCTCGTCACAGGTGGTGACATTGTGGTATCGCGCGCCCGATGTCCTTCTTGGCTCTCGGACGTACAACACCTCCATCGATTTATGGTCATGCGGTTGTATCTTTGCAGAGATGATTTCCGGGACTCCACTTTTCCGAGGGCGCGACAATCAGGATCAATTGTTGCATATCATGAGAATTATTGGTACACCAACCGATGCGCAGTTCGCAAAGATGGCAAAAGATTCTGTGTGTATCGTTATCACTCGAAGGACGACCTTCTGACTAGATAAATCTTTATCCTACAGCCCGAAATTCAAATTAAACAGTACCAGCGATACCCCAAGATGAACCTCCAACAAGTGCTCCCAAAGGCTTCCAGGGAAGGTATGTGACGCAAGTATCTGGTTGCCTCAACCATGAGCTGACCTCAACTACTGTAGCTATCGATCTCCTCGACAAGCTTCTCAAGTTCGATCCCACGGAGCGCATCACTGCAGCCGAGGCCCTTGCTCATCCGTACTTCCAGAACACCGCCACTGCTTCTTCATTCAACATGAACGCCGGGTCAATGCCTCCCCCATCCTTCAACTTCCCTCATCCACATCCCACTCACGGTCAACAACACATACCTCCTCAAATGCCTCAGCAACCGCCTCAACAGATGTACCATCTTATGAATCAGCCACAACCAATGCAGGTGGATCCTCGGATGCAGCAACAGCAACAGCAACATCAGCAGCAGCACCGTCCAATGTATCCAAGTCAGCAGGCCTATAGCTATCCAGCTCCTCGTTGAAAACAAATGTAATTCCGCCTTTCGCGTTCCCTATAGGCTGTCATCATTATCATTCAGTCTCGAACCATCTCTCCTAGCACATTCGCACAATGTACACTACATCAACTCGTCCAATAAATGGAGTGAACTGTATAAGGTGATACATTGCAAGATCAGATTGACCGTCTATTATACATGTAAAACAAGAAAGCAGTTGGAGAGCGAATAATTCAAATCTAGCTTCAAGGTGGCTGGCCAAACATGGATAGTAACGCCGTCAGATCACCTACGTGGATGGTCATTGATCGCTCAAGTCTTTCGTCAATAGTGATCGCTCACCTTTCTTTAAGGGCTTGCTAAAAAAGGCATTCATGCCCGCACTCAAGCAAAGTTGTTTTGTAGACTCTTGGCAATCGGCGCTCAGAGCGACAACTTCGAAGCCTAAGTTGTCCACCTTGGATGCAAAGGAGAAAAAACGCACTTGGTAAACACACTTCGCATTTACGCATCGACTCCAGATGCCGTAGGCGCTTGGTAGCCTCGACACCGTCACATATCGGCATGTCTGTGAGAACAAATTTCAGATAGAAAGGTCCATGGGTGCTGCACACTTACGATGATCAAAAAGAGCGGCACTGAAGTAACCAGGTTCATGAGCTTCCCATGCCGCTATAGCTTCCTCCCCGTTCCCCGTAGCCGTCACACGTAGATTCAGCCGCTCAAGCTGTTTGATCAACAGCTTCTGTGCAATAGGATTATCTATCAAACATGACTTGAGCAGGCAGCGCAAGAATCTCAAAGTGTCCAACTTGCCCTCGGCAATGAGAACGTTGCCGTAAAGCGTCCGCTGAGCAGTCGCTAGATCTTCTATGGCTCTCGAGACCACCGTAGTTGTCGGCGATAAGCTGTTGGAAACATGTTTTATTTCTGCAAGAGTATGGAGTATCCTGGCCGTCCTTGGCGGTTTTGTCATTTTAACGACTCCGGGGATAGAGTTCGTGCCGAAAACTAATTGGCCCGAATCACTTGTGGTAGGAGTGTACAAGTGAATAATTTTAGTGTCCTGGAATGCACGCGTCTGCATTTTGTGTATGTGCTGCAAGATTTCAGTGAGGCCCTCTTCCGATTGTTCATCAAGAATAAAGAAATCGAGGGATATTGAGAAGGTCTGGTAGTCCCCAAGCTTTGATTTTGCCTCTTGCGCAGAGGATATGCATTCCACGTGAAAATCGCAGAGCATGGTGTGCAAAAACGTGAGGGTTGCAGTCGATGTTGAACACACCAATATTCTCGGTGGCGACGGTGTCATCAACCGTAGTTTGATCTGCTCAATTTCGTGAGAGGACTGGCGGCTATGTCAGTAGATGACCGAATTAAACTACTACCTGCTTACCTTTCTTGTCTGTTCAGTGTCATATATTTTGACGGGTAATGTAAACCAGAATGTGGACCCAGAATTGAGCTCAGATTGAACAGCGATTGCACCCCCCATGAGTTTGACAAGTTGGCGGGATATTGAGAGCCCTAAGCCAGTTCCACCAAACCGCCGTGTGGAGGAATTCTGAACCCACATATTAGAATCTTTCAAATCTCATGTCACAAGACTTCCTCACGTCTGCTTGCTGGAAGGGAACGAATAAAAGATCCACATCCCTTGCGGACATGCCAATACCCGTGTCTCTGTAAATTATGAAGCAAAGATTGAGGGCAAGAGATATGGATCGTACTGTATGTCGAAACGGAGCATGGCCGCCTCTGTACTATGGCTTTCTGCTACACTGCAGGTGACACGAACAAAGCCTTTCGCAGTGAATTTAACCGCATTGCCGATGAGGTTCATCAATACTACGAGAATAATCGATAAATGACAACGTGTAAACCTACAAACACCAACCTTGGCGTATCTTTGCGTAATCAGCAAAAACCCCTGTAGCGTCGTCGAATCACTGGAATCTTTCCCAACTAGTTCAAGGAACCTACAGGCAGGGACATCGGCGTCGATATTGAATGAGAGATCGAGCTTTTTCGCTGCCATCGGGAGCAGAAGCTCCATGCAATCCTGTATGAAAACTGTCAGGGACTTGCTTGACAAGATAAGTAAGAACAAACCGCGATTATATCCTAGGCATCTTTCGTCAGACTTGATTGGGAAAGTACGGATATGCATGTACTTACTTCGACTAAGAATCCGCTAGGCTCCAATTTTACCGCTGCAAAGACATTCAAAGATCCACGGATTATATATATCCTATGAACGAACCTGACGCTTCAAGCTTACTGTAATCTAGGATTGAATCGATTATCTATGTGCGAGAAAAGTCAGTCGTGTATAAATGAACATGGTTCAAGAGATAAAGCTCACTTTCAGCAGAAGCTCGCAGGATTGCTTCGCTGTTTGAACTGGGAAAAGGTCAGGGCGAGCAAAAAGTGCGGAATATGGCAGCATCATACCTATTTCACTCTGCCCTGGATTCAGCTCGGTGCCACTGAGGAGATCAAGCAAGCCATAAAAAGAGCTATAGATTGCAGACTAAGGATGTAGAAGATGAAGAAACATGAAAACAAGAACCTAAACGGAGTTCGTAATTCGTGACTCATAGAGGCCAAAAAGTTACTTTTGGTCTACATCGTGATTAATGTTGTTTGCGGTGAGGTCCTCCGATGTACTTACCTTGGTAGCTTTAAGAGCGTCTTCGCGACTTTTCCGTGCTGCTTCGAGAGCTTCCCGTTGCGTCGCAATCATCTTCAAGTTGTCCTTTGTCCCAGATTGGACCGACCGGAATAGCAAGGCGTTCGAGATACTAATGCTCGCTTGTTGATAGAGAAGCGTAAGTTTGGTGATAGTATTTTGCGAGAACGACCGGTTCGAGGAAATAAAGACGGCGGCAAACGTTTGACCACGGTTGCTGAACATGGGCGTGCAGAACACTGAGCGAAGGCTCGTTTGACCAGCCTCCGTGGAGAACCGAGAATCCATTGATGCGTCATCGAAATGTACGGCCTCCTTGATGTTCAGAGCTTTTGAAAGTAACGTTGGATACCCATGAGGCTCAACAGACCGATGTACTGACCATGAAGTATAATTGCTTTTTGAAGCGGGTCACCAATGTCACGAATTGGTTTGGGATTTCTATATGGTATCAGTGCATTGTCATTAAACTTGGGATCTGCACCCACTCATGAACCTTGCACAACCCTGGAGGGATCATACTAGTTGCCACAGTGTAATCCCCAACTTCTCGCGCAATGACGACTGACAAGTAATCAAGTCATGCAAACGTGTAAAATCTCTAGGCGGCATACCACATGTATTCAACGAACCAGAGGTTTCTGAAAAGAATGCAATGAAATAGGTCCGATCCACAAGCGCATTTCAACATACCAGTGACAATCTCGGTTAGCCTTTGAAGTGCTGAGAACAGCATGAGCATAGTTTCATGGCAATGGGTCCGGCACGAACCAGAGGAGAGATTAATGTCGCTCGATATATCTTTACTCCACCTGAGAATTGCTGCGAGATCGTCAGCGTTAAGAGTATCTTCATGATCCTTCGCGTCCGCTTTTGGAGCTTCATTGACTTGAGTTGGCACAATTGAGGTTTGGAGGTCGATGGAAGTCTGAATTCCCACTTCGTTGAAGAGAACAGGACGTCTGAGAGAACGCTGGGACCGAGTATCGGGGGAAGAATTGAGATGTGCACTGAAGGAGAATTAAAGGCAGGAGACCACGAGATCAACCAAGGAGACCAACACTATTCCCCGTGCACCCCATTGGGAGTGGCGAGCTATGGCCCGCCGTTGGAGCTCGCTTCCTAGACCTTCGACGCTGCATCTCACGAAATGGCTTCCTTGCTGATAGAACGGATGCTTAGTTCCATATCCTCTCCTCGAAAAGCATGCGTACAAGATAAAGAGCCCAACCCTCTTCCATAACCCAATCGTTTTCGACAGCAAATCTGTGATTGACAGTAAGATTGCGTGAGATCTTGACCTTGGGGGAGAGGCCTTACCTGACAGCTACATCATACAGACGAAAGGCATCAGGACTTCTCTTTAATGATGCCATTTCCGCTTCCTGAAGAGCATGAATCAGGAGAGATAGCAAAGGGTTGCAAATCAAAACATAAACATACTACTAGGGCAATCCAGGTACTGGTGTTTACGGGACTTGGCGAAAGCCATCTGGGCACAAGTTAGAACTTCAGAGTCCAGTAACTCGATAGAAACTTGCTTTCTGATATATGCCTGGTTCTCAGTTATTTGAAAAAGATATCGCTGTCGGTCGGCCTCTGACAGCCTTCCTCTTCGAATACAAGCAATCATGGCCAAGCTGTGAAAGAAAAGAGAATAGCGGATGTGCCTATGACTGAAATACTTCTCATGAAATCTTTTCAAAAAGAAGTTTGAATAATGTGCCTACTTTGGCTGTCCAGGTCGAGAAGCGAAGACAGAAAAACCAAGTTCTGCTGCTTCATTGATGTAGCCAGCACAAAAATAACTCACGACCTACATGGCCGAGTGAGCTGCCAGAATATAATAGCACGAAGAACATTACCTTGAAAGCATTATACCTACAAACGTGCGTTAGGGGATCAAACACAGATATACTCGAACACACCAGCTGAATAACATAATTGAGCCGCCTGACGTAGTGCCGATCTGTTCCAAAAACCTGCTTTCCTTGAAAGACTCAGTGTCAAACAAAGTATCAGCAGATTGAGCGATGGTATATGCGCCAAGGGCACGAATACAATTCAACACGCCTTCCTAGTATTAACATCCGGAAACCAACTGAGGGAGTAAACATACCAATGGCCAGAATAGCTGGGTCTCCGCCTTCGCCCCATATCTTGGCGTCACTGAAGCGCTGGAACATAGTGAGCTTATGAGGACGCAATCCCGGCAATGCATATACCTCCTCAGCGGCTTCAACCAGTTCGCTTACTAAGATAAGAATGAGTTGGTCGATGGCGATTTAAAACATGGTAAAGTCAAATGACCCACAATGCTGGCAGACATATAAACGTGCAACTATTTCGTGCACACTAGCGATGCTGGTATACATGCTGTTCACTCCTTGTGTCAGTGACTACAAGTACCGAATACACCTCACACTTACCGGTCCCCGGCGACATTACCGTACTTGATAGCCTTTTCCAGTCTAGCTATGTTGACACGAACGTGCATACTGTCGTAGCCGGATACCATTGCACAGAACAAGACCTGAGCACGGCTAGAATCCGATAAGTTCTCTCTACGAAGAATCAAGCTTATTAGCAAAAGTTACCATATTTCTGCACCACTCCCGTGCTTGTCAGCGATCATCAGGGCGAGCTTGCCAAGATCAACAGAAAATCGATACAATTCCCTTTTTTCGGCAACAGCTGATAGCCAAATAATGTCAAAAACAGTTGACTTTGGTTCAAAGATGTCGATGTTGAGCTCACCTCCTAGAGCCCAAAAGAAGCCAAGAGCCGTGCCTGGAGCCATGCCACACCTGAAACAGTAAGTGATGATGATGAGAAACATGGTATTGTCATACCGTAAAGCAAGTTGTATCGTCTGTCAAACCGAGTCATTGAGGTTCTGGGAAAGAGCTTGAAATTCACATACAGTCAAACCGACAACGTTAGCGAAAGTAGATGTTGAAGGCATCCAATACGAATTGAGACCTTTGCATATGTTGGAGACACAGTAAAAGCTTAACGTCAAGGCGAAACAAACCGGCATCGTTGAGAAGAGTAATTGCAAGCTCTGTCCTCTTATCAGTTGCCCTTGGCATCCTCATTATCTCGTCAAATCCGACCGCAAGGATTTCATTCTTGACCAGATCAAACATGGCATCCGCTTCATCTTCTGAAGGCGCCGGTTTTAGTTCAACGCCTAGATGCTTGAGTGCAAGAAGAGTTTGAGTGAGCGCCTCCGCGAAGTTGTTGCAGAAAAGGTAATTTCGCGATCTCAGGCGGATTGTGTTGGCTATGTCTTCAGGGGACTTGGCATGTGCTTCGCATTCGTCAAGGATAGAATTTGAGGTAGTGTAATCGCCTAAGGATAGCCTCAATATTATTGCTAGATCCAATTAAACGACGAACATACCTTTCCAAGTAAAAAGTCTAGCCAGTGATCTTGAATCAAAATGGATTATTACATGATGCATCAATACTCACTCGGCTAGTCTGGAAAGCAAGGCAAATGTACGAGCCGAGTCGTGTGTCCAGTGATCACTTCGTAGTAACGACCTTGCATTTAGAAACGAGCGGATGGCCAACTGTTAGGTCAAAGGAATCAGACGGAACTATGAATCAAGGAGAATATGCGCAAGAAACCTCATGTGCACCTCTCGCCCAAGCAGATTCACCAGCTTCCATTAGAACATTCAATAACTCTTCTCGCTTCGGATTGTCTTGCAGCAACGGGAGGCATCTAGGCAGACATTAGAAACACTATTAGACGAGTAAAAAGTTTCACAACCTCTTCGCATGCTCCGCCACACGATATATATCGATGGGTTTTTCAAGGAGCATCATCAGGACAATCTATGAACGCTCAGCTCATCTTCACGCCTCATGGTCAAAAACGTACCCTAAGCGACATTTTGGATATGGTCATTGGTGGTAGAGCATCAGCTTCTGCTTGAGCTGCCTGACGATAGCGGTCATGTGTCCAACTACACATCTCTCGCGCACGTTGTACGAGCCAGCCTTCTTGAAGCGCGAGTTGCAATCCCCGCATGGAGGCGCGGGAGTTTGATGTATTCGAGAGATTTTTTGCTTTGTGAATGTTCCATATGTCATCGGTCTCATCATCGCTGGAGTCCTCCCAGTCCATCATGAGAGCAACTTCAGTTATTTTAAAACTTGTAATGAAATGGGTGGACATCTTGAAAGAAAATAAGATGGACTTACGTTTCCCCAAAGAAGGCTGCCCAAGTAAGATACTTTCTTGCTTCTTCAGAAAGTTCCCTCATGTGAGAAGTTAGATATTTGGGGTCAGTAGGGTCCAAAATATTGTGGTTGTAAGCATCCCCTTCAATAGCTGGCATGTCGTACCTGCCACCAATGTGAATAAAGAAGCTATGAAGTAAGCGAGGTCTTAAGGTGGCGTACGTCCAAAAATTTCTGCCCCAATCAAATATAATCTATTCACTTTCTCAGCATGAAAATGGTTTTTCCAGAAAAGTATACCCACATGATGTTGTCGTTGAAGAGTAGTGAGAACACTCCTTGCAGAAAAAGCATTGCCTGAAGAGGCCTTGTATACATACTGCGTCAAGGGAGCGACATCATCCGGGAGTCGGTGAAGGGTTTGAGACACAAGGGATGATATGGCGGAATATGAAAGCGGTTCCAAGAAGATCCATGTCGGCTCAGAACGGCTTGCAAACATCATACGAACCCTTTCGAGAGTAAGGCTAGAACGACGATGACTCGTGCTCGATATCAGACTGTCTTAATATAATTATTAGCGTTGGAACGCACATTTGATGGCCGGATCTGATCGTTCCTAAGATCAACTAAAGAATGTTTGATAAGAAAAAAGCAAAGTTAAAAGTGACGAATACTTACCATTCGGCTCCTTGAGTTCGCCAATGTTGAAACAAGATCCAAAGAACTACAAAACAGTGGATTACCAAACAGGTTGTAAGTCAAGGAAGGCTTTGCACTCACGATTCATCTGCATCATGGAGATCATCTAGGAATAACGCGAACAACCTGGTTTCCGCAATCACACAGAATACACTCTCTACAAGCGACTTGAAACGTGCTCTGAGTTCACTCGGGTCAAGGTGCTCTGTCGGCACATCTAAAGAGATGCCAAAACTCGCTAACACCTCCTGTAACTCGGGTGTACCTTGATAAAGTAACGGGACGCTCTGCAACTGAGGGCCTAGTTTTTCCCGAAGTCGAGTGACGAAGCGTTGAAGGTCGGTGGGAAAGACCATGAGTTGACGTAGAACAGAGGAGAGGCAGCTGAGCTAGAGTGTGCAGCATGTCACATCAATTCTTGCACCCTTCCAAACTAAAGCTCACCAGTGCAGCGAACGGAGCAGAGTCTTCAGCCTGGAATTTAGCCTGGCCCCAGAGCCCGTGAGCTGAGAAAGAGGATATAAGCTATTTTTGTCATGATAAGGGAGGACCAACATACACCGCCATTTCGCTTGGTTGACAAGGATCAATGAGCTCTTGCCGATCCTAGAGTCAGTATATGTTGAGAGAAGCACGGCACCGGAAACGAGAGCAATCTCTACCCAGGTGGACCAACAACTAGAATTGCCTGTGTTCTCGGCGTCCTTGTGTCTGAACGGAAGGCAAGCCTCCGAAAAGTGCTTGAACCTGATAACGGACTGACACTCATCCCTCGCGGACTCATTGTAGGCTCCGGTGTTGACATAAGGACATCACCTGCAGTTATATGAGGGGAATCGCTGCTAGTAGAAAGTGCATCGTGGTGATCTTCGACAGAAGAGGACCCAACGCCATTGGAAGCGGTGCTTGAAGACATAATGATACCTTGATGATTAGAGAAGTACTGTGAAAAACATCTTGATGTTTTGGTAACTTATGAATGGTGTTTATTGTGTATTGCAACAGGGAAACAAAGGACGAGATACTCACTGACGTTGCCAATGGTTTCCAGCTCTTTCTCTCTTCCGAACTGATTGCTATAAGGCTAATAACTACGAACAAGATAGACCTCAGTCGACATACCATAGCAAAGGGCAAAGTAAATTCCTTTAGACGAAAATGATTGAGTAGTGACATCGATATCTTTCAGTCATAGCCTCACCATAAAGCGGTCTTCTGTGGCAATCTCGAACTGCGTTATGAGCTCCAGTGCAAACAGGTTAGAGAGTGGAAGTTTGAAAGAATCGTTGAACCCTTCCTACCTCCCCAGAGTCTTTGGCAGTCGAAGAAATAGCTAGAAGTAACCGTCTCTGGCATTCCAAAAGATCCTTTTGGAGACCATGTGCGCTTTGATAGCGTGCATCAGGACTTTTAGCGAGGAGCTAAACATGTATATGAAATCACGGCATTAGTTGGTCAATATTTCATACACAATTAACTCAACACGCCTTTTCAATGATCATAGCCAGTACTTGTGGGACATCTCTGCGGACCTCGTGCACTGGCATGGGCCGTTTCTGTATGATTGCGTGGAGTAACTCCAACGGCTGGCCCTCGAAGGGCATTTGTCCACGTCCAACGAGAAGGGTCCAGAAGAGGATACCAAGGGAATATAGGTCAGTTCTATGATCTTGTGTCATTGTTTCAATACTCCCAGTCTGCTCAGGCGCAAGGTAACACAGAGCTTCCTTGACCTTGAGCTTATCATCTTCCGGTGCGCGCAGCACGAGCGATGAAGGGGACCCATAATTCTCGAGGGAGATCGCACGATTGCCGAAGTGAATGAGTCGCACCAGACCGGAGTGTGGATTCAAGTGAAAGGCGTTCGCGCGAACTAGGCAATCAATGAGATCCAGATAATTCAATTGAAGATGACGAGCACCTTCCCGATGTATAGTTCCAACCCTATCAAAGCATCATATGAGCGGGCCGCCAAACACTTGAGAGTCTGTTGGAGATACTATTACCTATGAAGATTTTCCAGGCACCGTGTCGCGTGTATAGCAAATCTAGAGGCGTTGGATATAACTATGACGATGAGAAGGTTGACTCACTCCAAAAAAGACGCCAAATCCATGATAGGCGTTTCCTCTTCCTCCACAATTTCTGTCCCCTCACCCATCGACATTTCGTCTTCAGCTCGTATCGAACTATCCATAGATATACTTGAACGAATGCGAGATGGCTCAGCCAGGAGGAGATCATTGATTTTATATGGCGGCAAATATCGACCGAGAAGATTGGGTCCAGGGTGGGCGAGAATTAAAACCACGCAGTCCCCATGCTCTCGTGGAATCTTCAAGTTTTCCAACAAGGCTAGAGTAGCACCATGCACATTCGACTTGGCTATGCGTCCGAGGCTGGAAAGCGTGTCGGAAACGAGTCTATTGATGGGTGAAAGAAAGCCTGCTTACACATGAGCCTCTCTTTCGAGACATTGAGAACCATTGGTTGCCACTGGGGCAATCTTCGCTAGGACGTTGGAGCCATCCTTGAGGCTGTTCCCTTCGGCCAGCAGTGTCAAGCTGCCTGTGTCACGCCAGCGGTGGGCCTCGTATAGAATTTCAGAAGGCAGTCATAGATGGGAGTAAGAAAGAGTTCACCAATTCGAAAGTATAACCTGGAACAGAGAGGATTCCATCTCTAAAATATAGAGTCGGGAAGGTTGGCTGGCCAAGTTTTCGCCGCATGAGGTCTGCAGGCTCAGAGGCAAGAGTCTAGAGCACGATATTGACAATGGCGGATCCAGACCTGGTTCCCGACTTGTTCAATTGGACAGATTTTGACGTCACAAGTCCATATCTCACACAATTTCTAGTACAAGTACTTGAATGTCCCACAAATCTTTGTTGACAACGACACAATAAAGTATCATTTATTGGTACGAATACATCATGAGAGCAAGATAGTAGAAACAGAAAACAAATTATAAAAAAGTAATTACGAGGTCACTATAAGCTGTGTAAGCAGATATCGATGCAAGTGGAAATGAGACGCACTGTAGCTGGCTGGATCGATGTGGTCAGGAAGTTCGGGGACTGCCACTTCAAATCTCGACTGAATAGCAGCCATGACTTGCTGGTCACTCTCTGAGGACACGAAGGTGATTGCAAGACCCTTGGTGCCAAAACGCCCAGCACGACTAAGAACAATTGTCAATGAATGATGAATATAGGCAGGTGAACAACGGCACCCACCCTACACGATGCAGGTAACTGTCGGCATCAGGAGGGCAGTCATAATTGATAACAATGTTGACACGCTCCACATCGATACCACGGCCGAAGATGTCCGTAGCAACAAGAATACGCTTCTCGAACGCCTTGAATGCCGTATATCGGTTGATACTAAATCAAGAGACAAGTCAGTTCGGGTTTTTCGGCATAGATGAAGTATACACGAACCGCTCCTCCTGTTGCAGACCCGAATGAATGCTAATACTAGGGAAATTGCATGACACAAGGAGTTTGTCGAGCTCGATGGCACGTGCAACAGACTTCACAAAAATGACAACCTGAGGAAATATAAGAATCAGTTGATGGCACGTTACATGGCCTTAATATTCACTTGATTAAACTCCAAGTTGTCAAGGAGGTCGTTAAGCTTCCTGTTCTTCTCCTTCTCCTCGAGCTTCACGTAATGCTGTTGAAGGCCGTGAAGCGTAAGTTTGGTCTCATCGTCGACAAAAATTTCGAGGGGCTGCAAGGGAAAATGTCATTAGAATGGGTTCAGCCAAGACATGAAGAATAAAAACAAACATTCGCCATAAACTTCTTGCACGTCGCCCTGATTTCCTTCGCTAATGTTGCACTAAACATCATCACCTGTTTGTGATGAGGTGTCGCTCGGAAAATTTCTTGAACGTCACGGCGCATGTCTAAGGTGGGCAGTGTCGCGATCAGATATTTGTGGCGTTGAAAAGCGGAACGAAGAAAAGGGGAGAGAAGAAAAATGCGAAAGGTTTAGAAAAAAGAAACATGGGACAACGAAACAGAGATCCTCGTTGGTCGCTTCCAAGGTTCGCGTCCTCGAGTAGTGGTCCTTCAGCCGCCGATCTCCCCCCTAGCCTCAACCTCAACCTAACCCAACTCCTACCAACTGCTATCCAGATCGCGATGGAATGCCAACGCTCATGGGCATGGTGTAGGAATGAAGACAAGCCAAGTGAAGCCAAGGGCCTCGATGCCCGATGCATAGACGAATATAAAGGTGGATGATGTGGCCGGAAATTTCGCAAGACTAACCAAGCTGTTCGAGCATTTTGTCGCACTCGTCCAAAACGAAATGCTTCACGTTTTTCGCATCCAGAACTTTGTCGCGGGCGAGGGCGTTCAATCGACCAGGGGTGGCGACCACGATATGAGGGCACTTGTTCTTGTCCCGAAGAAGCTCGGCATCTTTTGTGACCGGTGTGCCGCCAAAAAAGGTGCTGACGCGCACATCAGGCATGTACTTAGCAAAACGCGTGTATTCGTTCTTGATCTGGAAGGCCAATTCGCGCGTGTGGCACAGGACGATGACAGAAACTTCGCCGTTCACGGGTTCAAGCTGTTGAAGTGTCGCCAGAACGAAGACAGCAGTTTTTCCATGACCCGACTTGGCTTGACAAAGGACATCCATTCCGAGTACAGCTTGAGGAATACATTCTTGTTGAACTGAAGAAAAAAGGTATCGAGACGCTGAAGACAACTCCAACGCAGAGCTTACCCTCCGAAGGATGCTCAAAGCCTAGATCACTGATGGCTCGTCGGAGTTCAGGTTTCAACAAGAAGTCCCTATGTGGCAACTTTGGGTAAAAAAAAAAAGTTTGAAAACACGTAGCAGCACTACGAACCTGAAACCAGTTGAATGGATCCCCGAAAAGTTCTTCTTGTCCTTGTCTTCGCCTTCGCCTGCCCCTGATGCTGCAGCACCGTTGGCCGCAGACGGGGCTGAAGAACCATTAGGGACAATTTCGTGCTCATCCTCGTAGTCAATGAGGTCCTCGTTGTCGTTGCCGCTCATTTTAGTTCGAGAAAAAACAAGAAAGGTCAGGGGGCTAAAACAAAGGGGTGAAAAGATGTGTCAGAGAGTTGTGGTGGTTGAATGGAAAGCGAAAGTCAGAGCGACGGCGTGACTCCTGCTCAAGCTGAAACCAAACAAACAGGAACAACACTGCCCGCACGGACCAATTTTTCTCGAGTTTCGAAACAAGGAAATGGATACATCTGTCCATCTTTCTATCTACTTCCAGAGCTTGCTAAAGCCCGAGTAGCACATTGCAAGAGTGCATCCATATCTACAACTGCAGCAGCTTCAAGAAATTCGCGCGCTTTTGCCGCCAGATCGTTCTGAAGAGCTCTTTGGTCGACCATCTCCTTTTGCATAAAAGCGATGGCAAGAGCTGTCGCCCAAACCTTGGCACCAAAGTTGTTCACTTCATCAACTGCACTCCCTATTCCCGAAATGCTCCTGAGGGAATTGAGCGAATAAGAACCGTCGAAGTCTTGCAGACGCACGAGTTCGATGACAGCTGGTGACACTGGGGCCAGAGGCTTTGCTAATTGCACCCTCTGTGGAGGACCTTGGTTGGTATCCAAGTTTCGAGGTTCAGTTCTCGGCGAAGGCTGACGTTGTATCACTTCTTCCTCAGGAGTTAGTCGTGGTCGAAGCTCGGGGCTCGATGGCACACTGTCGTCACTACAATCACAAGAATTCAAAGAGCTCAAGGTTGAGAATGTTCTGTGACTCTCGACGCTTGCGTCGCTCTCGGCGTCATCGTTGTCTTCAGTCTCAGGCAATGAAGAGGTCGACCAAGAACCTGGAAGTGTCCTAGCATCTATGACGGACGAGTTTCTTGCCTGTCCAAAGAATCCCAAAAGTAAATCTAATGCAGTCTCCAGAAAGCGGAAGGGGTTTCTTTCCTGGTCGTGCCTCGGTGAACGTTGTCTGGGACTGTCCCTAGACGTTGCTTGGCGATGGGAACGTCTATCATCCTGCCCAGAGTCAATGGCAACGAAGGAGGTATATCGGCTAACAAGCTGGTACTTCTCGCCGAGACTGACAATGACAGCCTTTCGGATGTCATCTTCTGAAGCTGCGAATACTGTAGATGGCAGCTTCGCCCGTTTTCCTTCATGTTCCTGGATCAACCGCCATGCTGTGAGAGTGTGTATCATAGGCAATCCTCTCTTGGCACTGTCAAGATGAACAATTCCAACAGGTATCGGTACAGGCTGGAACGGATTGTCATCATTATCGAGTCTTCCACGTAAATAGATGGTTTGTGGAACGCTGATCTCTCGTAGCTGAATAATGGCAGAAACAATGGTCTGAGTCCCTGGGTGTACATTATTGACCTGTGTCGGTGCTTGCTGAATAACAGGAGATGAAACGGCGATAGTCATTGGCGATAAAGTCTGGCCTGAGAACGTAATGCTCTGTGTCCTGAGGTGTTCACCCGGAATACCCCAATCAATCGTGACATCTCTTAGAATAGGTGTTCTTCCGGCTCGAAATAAACGTGCGCACTTCCCGATGATGCTCTCTGCCTGGGAGGCATAGAGGTAAACACCATTTCCTGCTGTAGCAATTCCCTCGCAGGTCGCAGTCGAAACTTGGTCACCAATGCCCAAAGTGAAAACGCGAAGGGGGGCAATTTTTGAAGCTTGGCCCACTGCATCTCTTACGGCTTGAATGGCATTGTCTCCATATACCTTGAGAAGGGCTATAAAAATAGTACAAACGTGAGGCTAAACGGTTCCTTACCTCACCATCAGTCAAAAGAAAAATGGCAGTCGGTATTTTTCGATCACGAGCTTGCAATACATGTTGGACAGCTTTGTGCAACTCTGTACCACCTCTTGCGTCGATACCATCGACATAGGCACTCTGCAAATGAGTGTGTTATTGCCGCGTTCGAACTAAAGACAGCTAAAGACTCACTGCTTCGCTTAGATTTCTTTTATTGTACTCGAGGCTACCCTCCGACAAACTTTCTACGCTGTTGTCGAAGATGTACACATTGAACATGGTACCAGAAGTGGGGAGCATACGAAGCAGAAGTATCAGCGTGGCTTTCGCAATGGCAATACGGGGGCCACTCATGCTGCCACTTCGATCAACCACGAAAAGATATTCTTGGGTATCAATTGAGCCAAAGTTCTTCGGAACCAGGCTCATTTGCAGAGCAAGTGTTGTTTGACTTCCTACATGTTGAAGTTCTGCAAAGCATCGAGGAGAATCAAGGTCCTTTGCGCTGATTATCAGTATGAAGTCGCGGTCAAGAAACGAGCGCGACCGATATTTGATCGTTGTTCGACGTCTTGATGGTCGGCCTTCATTGGTTTGATATCGAGTCTCGGCAACATCGTGACCATGGCTTGGGCTGACAATTCTCTGGATGCGCCCAGCCATCTGTACCTCACATGTTATTTTAATCCTTGTCTGTTCTGTTGGCCTGAAAGCCGATGACAACTCATCCGGTGGCTTGCCATAGCGCTGGCCGACACCACTGGAGAGCTGAAATCGAATCTCATCGGCATTATCATCATTTGCCAGGCTCATCACGTACTGGTGTATGATTCATAACTCAATTTGAACATTTATCAGTTCATCGAAACGTACCTCCAAATAGACCTTAACGTTTGAGTGTGCGGGTATAGAACCAACGGAAATCGTGAAAACTAGAGACACACGGTGAGAAGGAAAGCTGTTAACAGCCAAATAGACCGACTATCGTCCGTTGCATAATTGACCAACCCAGCTAACTGCCTCGCTTGGATAGCGCTCTCGTATTCTCTTTGAGCGATTTCGTTATCCTTGGCTACCCCTTCGATGATTCGGCCATCTGATGTTTCCATGCGGAAAGCACATACAGCGGCGCTCGCCGGAACAGGAAACATGTATTTACATCGTCCGGTAAGAGTGTCAAGAGGATTATTGTATGTTTGAATCAAAGTCACCTTGCAACTAACTAGAGAGCTCATCGGTCATTCAATCAGCCTGCACACTGAAAGCAATAGACTTCACCGTCAACAATGAGGACTCGGACGTCGACTTTCTCTAAAGGCAGCCATGTCGGCTGCGACGAGGATGTATACACAATTCCTGTTGGGTCTGGCATGCAAGAAGAGCTACGAGGTGGACACAAGCAAAAAATCAAAGCTTAAGTATCATTTGGGCGCCTAGACGCCGAATGACACGAGGCGTGGGCCGTGGCCGCGTTGAGGATGTGGATCATTTGAAGAACGCTCGGAATGATTATGGGCGCTTGAGTAAAAAACGATTCATACTAGAGGCGAGACACCGCATCTTGTCATTATGGTAGCCGCCCTTAGGTCTTTAAAAAGATTATATCCACAGATAACTGCCTGAAAGCGTCACCTGTACCGTCAAAGTTCATTCAGGAGTGAGCCTCTGAGGTGCGGAAGCGCTAGCATATATTATATAGTCTAGTTGATGTCAACGAATCATCGATTCGAACGAATAAAGTTTGAACTCGTGCCCGACAGGATTTCAATGGATAATGATTAATCTGGCATCTGCATGTCGACACGCCGCGTCGGAGATACCGCTGGGCCTTTCAATAGCCCTAAGGAGATGTTCAGCGCTGTTCAGGCTTATATATACACTAGATATATAGTAAACGAATGTCCGATAGCGACCGATCGACAAAAGCAGACAAAAGTGGGCACGATTGTCTCGGGCCGAGTAATGCCGATGTTCTATTTTTTTGAAGTGCCTTTTGCCCCATCAAGGCAAACGCAACCACTAGGTAAGCACATAACAGTATTGGACAAAACTCCTGAATGCTGCGTCTGCTAACTGGCATAAATAGCGGGCTTGCTCTCTTCTTCAAGTCTCAATACAGCTTGTTGAAGAAAGCCGTTCATTATGCCCAGCAATTATCCATTTTGGTATGTTGACTTGATTTCCAGTTGACTTCTGACTGACGTTTGTGGTCTAGGCTTGGAGGTCAGTACTCTGTGCAATTATCGTGCAACGGCGTGGCCCTATTGAAACTACTTCTGAACAGGAGTTGCGGCCTCGAGTAAGAGCCCAAGTTCTCTTTCCGTTAAAGCGCATGTCCCTGACCGATCTTCAGTGGCCGCCAGTTGCACGCATCCCTTAGATTTGATTAAAGTGTAAGCAATTCTGCGAGATATTCACCTCGTACATAGCCTTATGGTCTTTCGAAGTCGAATGCAGACACTAGAATCTGGGTCCAGGCGACCTTCGATGATATCTGTCCTACGGGCGTCGATCGCAAAATCGGGCATTCAAAACCTATACACAGGTCTTACTGCATCTTTGATGCGCCAGATGTCATATTCGCTGGTTCGTTTGGGAACGTACGAGGAGCTAAAGGCGTGCTTCTCCAAAGATGGTCCACCCTCCACGACGCGTCTAATTCTAGCGGCAAGTCTGGCTGGTGGTCTCGGTGGAATTGCTGGTAACCCTGCAGGTATGTATGGTATCTTACAGCATTACTTTGTTCCTCATGGACCCTCCATCTTTTGCCAGATATCATACTTGTTAGGATGACGAGTGATTCAATACGACCGCCAGAGAAAAGATATGGATACAGTAATGCTCTGGCAGGTTTGGTCAGTCTCATTGAGGAGGAGGGTGTGAGAGGTTTAGCAAGAGGTTTAGGTCCCAATACTGTACGTTTGCTCGCTGCTTCGTCCTTCGATTCCGTCCTCATTACACTTTGATGCCAGGTCAGGGCTGTCTTGATGAATGTACGTTCCAAATCCTCAAGGCATGATCACTTCGCTCACATTTGTACCTAAGGCGTCTCAAGTGGTATCGTGAGCTACACCATATACAATATCAAGCAAGTGTGAAAACTCCATTGTTAGATACGATTTTGCCAAGTCAACATTGCTTCGCCATCCGATTCCTCTCATCGACTACCAACTACACGATAATCTTCTTTTGCATGTAATCGCGAGCACACTGGCCGGCACGGTGGCAACAAGTACGTTTATGTTACTCCTTATTTCAGGGCATGGATTGATCTCGTTTCATAGCTGTCTGTTCACCTGCAGATGTCATCCGGTCACGAGTAATGGCTTCAGTATGACTTCATCCTTTTGGAACCTCTCACATACAGCTCATCCGCTTGCAGTCAGGAAACACAAGTATTTCTCATATTCTCGCACAGTCTTTACGTGAAGAAGGCCCCAGATTCCTTCTGAAAGGATGGACGCCTGCTTTCATGCGTCTTGGACCTAACACCATTCTCATGTTTGTTTTCTTCGAGGTACCTATGAAATCTCTCCTCCGATAACTGCTATGCTAACTGTGAGCATGATTCTAGCAATTGAAGAAGAGCTGGAACGACATAACCAGAGCTTAATGGACCCTGTGATATGGATTACTTTAGAAAGGTGATTTCGGAACATTCCTCCCTAGAGCGTTGTTTGGCATTGGATCGGATTAGTACTAACATTTTTCATCACTTCTTGATTGGATGACGACCCCCCTGGACAATGAAACCACCTATTTATGTTTGCTTTTCACGATGTAATAGAATGTATTTCGCGTAGACAAGCCACCTTCGTGTACGATCAGGAGAATGATGGGAAATTGACTATCATGTGAAAAACAACATTTCTTGTCAGTCCAAGTCCCACACATGGTCTGACGTGTAGAGTAGATAATGATACTATTTAGGTCGCAGTATAAACAATGATCTTATCAAGGTCTGCCGCGTAGTCTTTAAATTATGAGTGGTAAAGAATCGTAGAGAAGACTCATGACTCACTACTTTGCCCAGCACTCAACGTAATTGAATTGGCCCCACTCCTCAGGGTGAGCTTCACTGGGACGGACAAAATGACATGTCCCCCACCAGTGTTCGGCTGGTCTACCAGAATTGAAGTTCCACCATTGACGCTGATGACGGAGGTGGCTGTTATCTAGTCACATCCCATAAACGACAATATATGTACCTAACAGTGGTGTTGCGCCAAGTCGAGTCGCCTGTAACAGAGGCCATTTGTGAGTGGCTTGAGGTGAGTTAGTGGCCAACGGAACACTGACCATTAGCATAATACAAAGCAACCCATTGGGCAGTACCAGTTCCCTGAACGTTGTTGATCGTTACAGATCCACCGTTACCTGTGAATGATGTCGTTGAGCAGCAGATAGGATTCGTCATCGACAGAATCAGACCAAGATAACCAACAGCCTTTCCTCCCGAGAATGAAGAGTCCGACAGAATGGTAGCTGAGCCTGAAATGGTACCGGTCTCTGCTTCGTAAGAAACACCAACGGCGGCCGTGTACGTCCCAGAAGATAGATCAATGCTCCAAATGTCAGTTTGAACGATTTGAGGAATGCCAGTCGACCAAGATAGAGGGAACCAGATATAGCGGCTACTCCCCAGGAGAGACGGACGCCAGCGATCTCCCATGTACATGGCGAGGTTGTTATTTATGAGGAGATCGAAGGTATTCTGTGAGAAGTAAGTGCGGGTGGCCGCAGGTGCGATGTCGGCTTGGGTAGACCATGGACCTGCCAAAGACTGACAATTTTGTCACATCTTGAACGCAAAGTTGGACAACAAAGGCACTGACCGTGGCTGTAAAGACCTTGTTCGGGTTCGGATCCCAACCAGAGGTATGAGATGCGAACAAGTAATAAACCTGAGATATAATAAATAGTGAAACACGAGAACCTTATACATACGCTCTCAACTCACGCCGTCCCTTTTGATAATTCCGGGAGCTTCCAACGTCGAAGCTACGTATATCGAGTGAGGACTTAGATAGGAAGTAAATGGGATATAACGGACCAGTGAGTACACTGGTCTGAGACACAACTTCATAGTAATTTGTATCAAGCTTAGAGATCTTGAAGTTCTGGTTATTATCGGAAGCATAGAGGAGATACGTGGTCTCTGCAGCTTCATGATAATCACAGCACTTGAGCCCTAGCCTGTCAGAAGGAAATAGTTATGCATACCGTCATCTAAATATTAGGTTGTTTAGGAAACAACTGATGGAGATAATCACTGAAATTACCATCTTGGAAAAGGCCCATGTCCCGGGAATCTGCACCCAGGGGCTTAAAACTGCCCCGATAACTATATGGCCCACACGGGGTTTTGGCTGTCGCTACTCCAACCTGAGCTGCGCCGTAGCTAAAAAGCAGTCAACATGAGCAATGCCCTTCGACGTCACTATAACGAACTTAGAACTGTCAGAATGGAACCACATAACATATTCCGAGTTCTTGAAAACGACAGGAATTTGTCAGAGAATGGATAGTTATGGTCAAAGCCTGCTCACAGCTTTATTATAGACAACTGCCAAACCACGAGATCATCAATTATGCTTTGCGATTCATCATCTTTACGCACCTTTTGGACGCTCGACGATGTTAGAGGTGGATATGTTTGTTCCGGCGATCGGCGTCAACGCATTGTTCTGACGTGTCCATGTCGTGAGGTCCATTGACTGTGATTTGAGGGTCAGTACATGAAACAAGAGATATGGGACGGCACAGAAATAACCGTATAACATGAAACGGCGTGAAAAAGGGCACTATTGAGGGATTTGTCTTCGCCGAACCAGTAATACGTAGACTCAACCTATGAAGGATATTATTTATCAGGAGAATCTTTAGATTAATTCAATGAAAACCTTTAAGAGTCCTCCACCATGCGCCTGTATAATGTTGCCAGTCGTGTCTGTCCAGGCTGCGCCTGGGACAATAACTGCACCCTCAGTGGCGAGAGCTGCCGCAAGCACAAGGAAACAAATCAAGAAGAAAGACATTGGATGCCCGAATGGTCGAGAGATAGTCGTCCTTAAATGATAGTAAGAAAATTCTCCAATTCATGTGGTCATGAAAGCCGCGAAATACTTCCGTGACCGAGAACCCTCATAGAATCACGGGTATATGATTCTGGCACGCAGAAGCTCGAGTTAATACACCAAGGCGGACCGAAGATCCAAGTCATGATGCATGATAGTTAGTGGCACACTGAGAAAGATTGGCGGGCCGGGTAAATGGTATCGTTCCGAGAGAAGTCCTCAGCTAGGTCGTGTGGATTACACTGAGACACAATGAGAAGACACATCATATCAGTCATGGAAAGAAATTTTTCCGAGGAAGGACTAAACACAGCATAAAATTCTAAGTTTGACCGTGAATAGTCATGAGGAATAGTCCAGATAAGCCGTTCTCAATAATTCGAACAATTTTAGATCTATGTAATCTAATCGTAATCAATCACCTGACATAAATCCACTTTTCTGAAATCTACCCGGCATTTTCGAGCTAAAATGGAGGCATTCCAACTTCTGTCGAGGGGTGGACTCAGATTTGATAAAAAGAAATTCGAAGCGGATTTCTTGCTCTTCAATGTACTTGAATCCGTAATTTTCCTGTGTACATGCTGACACTTTATGTAGCATACGAAGAAAGCTCCTGACGTCAAGGAAAAGACAACCTTGTCTGTAAACAATGGCGAACTTCCTGCAGAGCTCGACTTCTTCAAATACGCGCAAAATGGCTCTGGAAAACGGAAGAACTCATGTAATGAAGACGGACCAAAAGGAAAGAGGCGAAAAGTTGAGGATGAGGATATGGACGAGGATGTAGACGAGGACGAAGCTGAAGAAGACCGGGGCAAGGGCGCGCCTCACGAAGGTAGTTCAAATGGATCTAAACAACGCGTCGTAGCAAAGGGTTTAAATGTTCCCGAACACGTCAATTCGTTCTCTGCGCTGAAGGACCGATACCAACTTCCGTCCCATATACTTCAAAATCTCACCCAAAATGGGTACATGCACCCAACCGGTATACAATCGTATGGCATACCAATACTATTGCAGGTATGCATCTTGCGGTCTCAACTGTATTCTTCAGCCTGACCTCGTCAGTCGCGTGATTTGGCAGCTATTTCGCCAACAGGCACAGGAAAAACACTTACATATCTAATCCCTGTCCTGGCTGCTCTAGGAGTTCCAGTAGCCAGCGCCAAAGCAGATACTGGAGTTGGTGTGAGAGCACTCATCATTGCACCCACTCGAGAGCTAGCCCACCAGATACATAATGAATGCCTTAAGTTGGCACAGGGAAGAAAGTGGAGGATTGTTCTATTCAGCAAAGCCACTGCAAGTACATTGGCTGACAAGATCGTACGCGACAAAGTTGGTTCGTAATTTGAATTGTTTCCAAAAGAGTGCCAGACTCAGAAGGTTCCTTTAGATATCATTATCAGCACGCCCCTTCGATTAGTCGCTTCCCTCCAATCCGGAAAACTTGATCTCAACAAGTATGTCGTTTTTTATTGGGCTTTTTCGTCACTTAGAGTTTGGCAGTGTTCGCTATCTAGTCCTGGACGAAGCCGATCGCATGCTGGACTCCGAATTTTTCCCTCAAATTGAAGAGATTTTGGCATCCTGCACACACCCAAACATCCAAAAAGCTGTTTTCAGTGCGACTCTACCTGCAAATGCTGAGAAAATTGCAATGGAAATGCTTTCGGACCCTATTCGCGTTGTCGTGGGTCTAAAGTAAGTCAACATTATCATCTTCTGTTATACTTGCTTAGTAGTTCAATTTCTCATTAGAGATACTCCCCTTCCTCTCATCACACAGTCGCTTACTTACGTTGCGGACGACCAGTCAAAATTACCGAGCTTGCTCACATATCTCACCCAGCCATATAATCCACCTGTTCTCATATTCACCTCATCACAGCCGCGCGCCACTTCGCTTGCAGAGGAGCTTGTCCTTAATAACATACCCAATGTGGACTGTCTGCACGCTGGATTGAGCAAGAAAGAACGAGAGGAGGCAGTGAGCCGTATGCGCCAAGGCGAGAGTTGGGTGATGGTCAGTACAGAGGTCATGGCGCGCGGTATGGACTTCAAGGGTGTACGGGAAGTCATCAACTATGACTTTCCAACCAGTGTCCAGAGCTACGTCCATCGTATTGGTGAGCCAGTGAAATTATCAAATATATGAATTTCAAACTCAAAACAACCAACAGGGCGTACGGGCCGTGCAGGCCGAGAGGGTAAAGCTGTTACCTTTTTTACTGACGAGGATGGTCCCTACCTCAAAGCGTATGATTCTGTCCGGACACATGCCTCTGCTGCTGACTCTGTCTTGTAGGATTGCAAATGTGCTCCTTCAATCCGGTTCGCAAGTGCCGGAGTGGATTTTGAAACTATCGAAACCATCGAAGATGAAAAGAAGATCGATGGGCAAGGTCAAGCGTCCTGAATTTGTCAATCCTGCGCGAAAGATTGGCCGCAGGGATGCAATTAAGAAAAGGTTTTGATCACCTCATACTCTGTGGCGATCTACTGATCCATCATTCATTTCACTAGGGACATGATTGCAGGTTCCAAGAGACGAAAAGAAAAAGCGGGAAAAGAGTCATTTAGCGTCGATTGAGTAGATATAGCCACGCTGGCTTTAACAGGCCACTTTTTCTATCCATGTCACCCGAATCTTTGCCTCATTTTTTTGAGTCTGATTTCCTCCACTTTTATCCGATCATATGTTGAACATGACTCATTGTCTCGTTTAAAGTGTCCACGAAGCATCACGGTATGATAATCGGCTTGTTTTAGATAGAGGTACGACGAGATGTTGTTATTGTGCCTATCACATTGATGTCACCCTTTTTTGTCAAATCACATCCCCGTTCTGACAATCCCAATGATAACTTTTTGCTGAACAAAAGTCCTGCAGCTCATTGATAGTGCTTGCGAATGGGAGAAGTTAGTCCGTCCGGATCCGTTCTTTTTTTCAATTTCCATTAACCCTTTGGCACGTCGCCCTATGTCGGGTCCTGCCTATCGGTATCTGTGGATCCGTTATCGACCATAAACACTGCTTGTGCATACATTGCGACTACCTCGTAGATGCGGGGAATTTGGAACGTTGAAGGCTCTTGACCCCGAATACAGGTCATCCCTCGAATCATATTGCTAGATGAACCCAAGCTGAGTATATATGTACTTCACCACACGACATGTTCTGTTGCCAAGAAAACAGGAAACGGAAACAAATTTATTTTTGGAACAGGCGAGAGAAGTTGCCTCGAGGCGTGCACGACGTTCCATTGAGACAGGGTAAGTAGCAATGGGTGTTTCCAAGCTGAACCGTAAAGACGCCCTTCAAAATCAAGTCAAAGTACGTGGTCCCAACCACCTCAAAGCCCAATTCGTCTGTTTTGGACATGCATCCAGATATCAACAACGATCATAATCGTATTCGTAGGTCACATAAACCATCTGAGCAGGAAACAAAGACATGCTACGGTGAGTGTGTTCATTCAGATCTGAATTCGAGTTTCTATCACTGATGGTTCCTACTAGAGGACTTTTTACTAGAGGCCTGGGACCCTATACCGTCACAAATCAAGCGAGTCGCTGATGTTACCGAATCCAAGGCCTCTCCTCCGTCGGACGCGTCTCAGCCTCTCCTGTACTCTGCAAGGTCCTTGCCCGAGGGTCCCTCCTGTAAAACACGGTCTTATTCTCGTCGTCATCCACCTGGCATCCTGCCTCGTCCTCCTAATGCATTCATGCTTTTCCGGTCTGATTTTTGGGCTAAGGAGAAGGTTAAGGAGTGTCCAATAGAACGCGATCACCGCGACATCAGCCGAATTGCAGACTGTTGTGGAATAACCTTGACGAGGAAGAACGTGCTCGATACAGACAGCTTGCGATTGAGCGAAAGGAGTTACATTCTCTTCAACATCCAGGGTACAAATATGCTTCGTCTGCTAGACGAGAACGGACCGTCAGGCGAAAACCTAGGAAAGGTATCGAAGGAAGAGGGACGGTGCCGAAAACTCGCGTTCTTTGTCATGAAGGGTTTTCTCACACGGACCTCAGAGAGGAACTCGTCAGCAAAGGAAGAGTGCCTTCCCCCGGCCCTTCGCGTTCTCCTGGTTATCGCGCTGGCATTGCTTCGACAAGCTTCGATAAAGAGGAAAAGTTCGAGCCGCCTTCCTCAAGTATGCACGTGCACCGTGTCGCTTACATAAACTGAGGCACAAGCAGTAATTCAATCGAGCTCTCCAGTGGTCAACTTGAAAGAAGAGGAAGTAAGTGATTCAGCTACCCTCAATTGCGCTCTTGAAGCGATGGCATCCTTGCAGGTTGGAACCTTTGCTCTCGATTCCAAGTTGCGCCCCCGAGCTATTTCGCTTCAGACTCGCCGTTTGATTTTCCCCAAGTAGGCACCTCATCCCTTTCAAGGCTCTCATGTGTGGTATATTGGTACCTCGGACACGATGGACGCCATTAGCAGCGATCCAGCCCATCTCACCTTCGGGATTGACTTTTTAAACCCATTCTACACTATGGGCAACGAGAGATCTACGATCCCGTTTCGAGAACCACATGGTAATCCTTCTCACTTCGATTCGTCTTCCACAGATACGTTCAACTATTGTACGGACATGAGCCGATGCTTTCAGATTTAGCGATTCGTTACTTATCTTACTGCAATGTTTGTATGTCTACTATGCGATTCATAAAGACTGTAAGATGCTTTCGTATATCTGAATGCGTCATTATTTCGTCCGTGCCCGTTTGGAAACGGGCTCAGCAGTTCCATCGTCAGTCTGAATCTTACCCTCCTGTTGTTCGTTGGTCAACCACGCGCGAGCCATCTCTTTCGTTGCCCCAGGATTATCAAGTTGCCATTCTAATAACGCAGCCATTACCTTGCCCATCCAGGCTCCAGGCTTGGAAGCCCCGAGGGTTTGAGAAACTTCACGACCCTGTCAAGCAGCGTCAGTTGGAAGTACATGTTCATTTAAATCTAGCGCACATCAAGGATCGGCTTCGCTTGAACTGTGCCAGGTAAGTCCAGTTCTTCAATTTTGGTAATGAAAGTATTATAAGTTTGGACAACTCTCGTGGCCGCCTCCGCTAGATTCACGGAGGATCAGAAATCGTCAGACAAGAAACATGAATACGTACCATCTAAAGTGTCATTAGCTAGATTATACAGTGGCACAAGTTCTTGTATCAAAGAAAATAGGAGCGAAGTAGCCCAGTGAGAGCCGGTATTTGGATTATGGACGGCCTTTTCTCTTAATAGGAGTCCTGGCGCACAATTTCTTCATGAAACGTAATCAACTACACAGAAATAGGACACGGACCGAGCGCTACCCTTTGAGACGCATTTGGGAACCTTTCGGAAGTCAAAATGGGATTTTGGAGAAGTATAGAAGAGGAAAAAAGCGCAGGTATGCCATCAAGGAAATGGTTTTGAGTCCCGAGTTTCAAAACATCCCGTATAATGTACTCGACGACTGACGGTGTTTTTTTCTTGTCTTGATATGAAATTTCTTTATACGGAGTTAAAACCGCAGCGAGATATATTCGGGCTCTACACGTTGGATCAGCGTCGATGGCAGAGAGGTAGCTCGGGTGTAATGAGGGTATTGGAGAGGTTTTGTTCGCATGGAGCAGGTTATGGATAATCAAAGCAGCAGTAAAGGCGACATCACGGGAAGCGGGAGGGGACGAGAAGGTTGCCAGTATATGGGGCGGAATAACCAAAAAGATCGAGTCATACAGAAAAAGATCTTTTATGAGTTGAATCGCACCAAAAGGATCGCGTCCTAGTTAATGTACTTCAGACGGAAACGACAAGGAGACGTGCGACGAGGAACAAACCAACCCTTCATCATTTTCGAGAGCTCATCGCCTGCTCTTTCACGAGCCACCTTGGTTACTAGGGCGTGCTTGAAGGGATGAGTACACATATGAAAGAACCAGCCACTAAGGAATCCACCTGAATGACTGGATCCTTCGCTGCTTCTGCTATATCGGGCACAATGTCGAAACCGAACCGACTAGCAAATCTAACACAACGTAGGACACGTAGTGGATCATCTAGGAAGGTTTCCCTTGGTGGAAGTGGTGTGCGAATTACCCCATTCCTCAAATCCTCTAGTCCCTGCAAATTCGTATTGACAGAAGACAACAAGAATCAGCAGCACCAGGAGCATACCTTTCCTGTGTGATCCTCAACCTCCCGGGTATGCACATTATAGAACAAAGCGTTGATAGTAGTGTCTCTTCGTAATGCATCTTGTAGGGGAGTACCAAAGGTCTAGCATAGCTGATTAACCGCGACGTGGATCGTTTGGCTTGAGCGTACATACCACTTCAGATGGAATTCGACTGTTTTCAGCATATTCCTCGCTTCGAAGATTGACAAGGTCAATGTCTAAACCTAAAAACCTGAAGGTTGCTGTCTCGAGATGCTTTGATTGGTCTGGATTTTGCGCGATTTTACTTATACTTCCAGTCTTGATACCCTTTTTAAGAGCGAACTCGGATAGGTGCTCAGCAAATGTGATGCCCATCATGTCGCTCAGTGCGATATCGATGTCATTACTGTTGGCGCCGAGTAGCTGTAAGAAATAAAGTTAAACCGTACAAGGAAGGAGACTATAGTACTGACCTTATCTCTGACCCATCCACCTGCTATTCTACAAGATGTCGTTATGCCTTTTTCCTCCCTCAAAGCCTTCGTACAGTCGTCCAAAAGATCGCAGATCTGAGCTTCCTGTTCTGTCAACGTGATCTGCATCGCGGCTGGAATTGGGACACGGCCAAGTGAGCCATACTGGAGAGACATTGAAGTGTAATGCCTTGTATGGCTTGTGATTGGGAGCAGCTCGTGAATAAACGAAGTTGCTCTGCGAACCCACATTCAAGGGGCCTCCGAGAAGCAGAAACTCAAGTGACTCTGAGTTATCGTCACATGTCACGCGACTAATTCGCGACGCGATAGGAAAACGACAGAAGAGGGTGTCAACAGTACTATTACTAGTGGTGGACAAGACAACTGCAAAGGACGATCATTACGTGACTTTGTAATTATACGGGACTATCAATTGTAAGAACTTGGAGCTCGCCCGTATAGATGCTGTTCCCCTTTGGTTCCCCTAGTAAAGAACATAGTGCAACCAATTAGCAATATCCTCAAGCTCAGAATCATTGATTGCATGTTCTAAGCCGTGAAAGACACGTATCTGAAGTTTAGATGGGTGTATTTTTATAGAATTCTGGAGAAAAGCAATTGCATCTTGACCATAAGAAATTGGAACGTCTCGATCAGCTGTACCATGGCACCATAAAATTGAGAGGCGAGGACATGCGCGCAACATCTGTTAGACCTCGTCAATAGAAACCCGAAGTTACCAAGGAAATGACGAACATATCTTGCTCGAGGGGGTATCCAGCCCGACAAGCTAACGACACCTCCTAGATAATGCAAAGTCGACAAGGCGACCATCATGGCCAATGCTGCGCCTTGGCCAAATCCTACAAGGAGGATACGTCGCGAGTCGATTCCATAGTGAACTTGAGATAAAATAAGATTTTCGATCACGCCAATAGATTCAGCGATGCCACGCTCATCGAATTCGTTTGGCCCAGGAGGAGTTCGTACAACGTCAAACCAACTAGGCCGGCTATGACCACAAGTAGTCCGTTTAGGCCTGAGTATACTAGCAAGTTCATAGAAGGAATGAATTAGGTTTGACAGAAGACTCACGCCTGGGGCAGAATCCATCGAATGTAGGGAAACCGGGGCGCGAGAGCTTCGAGTATTACCATTCTCCAAGTCATATTAGATTGGCCTAAGCCCTGAGCAGCGCTTGTGAGGCAAAAAGCGACACAAGAAATGGCGTGAACATACATGTATGAAAATTACTGTTGCAGTGTGGAGATGGCTTGCAGGAATAACAATGCTTGGGTAACGCTGGCCCCCCTCCATCCACTAGATGTCTTGTCCATTATTGAACTGCCATGATAGTATTTAAGTAACTAGACGAGAGCTTGTTAAGCAGAACGAATGGCAACTGATTGTAACACCTACCGCAGTAGCAGTGACAACTTTCGGCTGCGGTTACTGCGTTCCTACTATTGATACACATAGCCATATGCAATGCGCATCGCTTTTCCGAGTTCACTGGAAGGCCAAATCAACCCGACACCTGATTACATACCGTGTACATAAGTACTGAATTTCAAGCTCAGGAGGTTCGATCCTTTGAAGAAACGATGACGAGGGGCATTTCCCACGTGATGACCATGTGCTAATGTCAGTATGTTCCCACGATACTTAGAGGCTTGAACGTTTCTTGGCTCAGGCTGTAATTTTGGTATTCTGCTCGCAGTCCTCGTCTGCTCAAGCATAGCCGCCCTTTCTACCTATACGTCTGCTCAGAGCGATGGGTAACGTCACTAGCTGCTGTGAAAATTGCTGTACGACCTTTCTTCCGTTAGGAGACATCCCCTTAGAAATCTAACCATACAACTCAATCTAGTCCAGGGGCACAAGTCGCAGGCTTACGAGCCACTACTTCTGGAGAATGAGAGGGAGGCTGTGGCGGACCTCCTCCAGTATCTTGAGAGTAAGTGTACCAATTGAAATTTCTATCCGTATTTAATCATGACAGACCGCACGACCACCAACTTCTTCACCGGTCCGCCACTCTCTGCCCTGACGACGCTATCTTTTTCGGACAATGTCGACCTCCAACGAAGCGCGGCTCTGGCTTTTGCGGAAATCACTGAGAAGGAAGTTCGCCCGGTTGCTCGAGATACACTCGACCCAATCCTTTTTCTATTGAGTAGCCACGACACGGAAGTGCAGCGTGCAGCGAGTGCTGCGCTTGGAAACCTTGCTGTCAACAGTGAGTTCAAATTGAAGAGGCCCGTTATTATGCTCAAGCGCTTCTTCGCCCTAAATAGCTGACAACAAGCTTCTCATTGTCAAACTCGGTGGTCTCGAGCCTCTGATCCGCCAAATGCTCAGCCCTAATGTTGAAGTACAATGCAATGCTGTAGGATGTGTAACGAATCTTGCCACCCATGGTGGGACTATTCCCGTATTTTTTGGATTGTCGCGGCTAACAACCGGTCCAGACGACAACAAGACGAAGATTGCCAAGTCTGGTGCGCTGGTGCCTCTCACACGGCTCGCTAGATCGAAGGACATGCGTGTCCAGAGGAATGCTACCGGCGCACTTCTTAACATGACCCATTCTGGTAGGCCTCTTGTTTCGTTCCAGGCTCGCCTTATTGATCCGCTCCAGACGAGAACCGACAACAGCTTGTCAATGCGGGCGCGATCCCCGTCCTAGTCAGTCTTCTCAACTCTCCAGATACCGACGTTCAATACTATTGCACGACGGCCTTGAGCAATATCGCTGTGGATGGTACATTTCGTTTGCCGGAATCGGTGTGGATAAAATCTCATTATATCACAGGTGCCAACAGGAAGAAACTCGCTCAGAGCGAACCGAAGCTAGTCGCAAGCCTTGTCGCGCTGATGGACAGCTCAAGCCTAAAGGTACAATGTCAAGCAGCGTTGGCGCTCCGAAACCTTGCTAGTGATGGTAGGTCACATTGATTCTTCAATCTGCGCTGTGTTGATTATCACGCGTAGAGAAATATCAACTTGAAATTGTGAAGGCTGATGGCTTGACGGCTCTCCTTAGACTACTCCAATCAACTTATTTGCCACTTATCCTCTCTTCGGCGGCATGTGTCCGCAACGTATCCATCCACCCACAGAACGAGTCACCGATCATTGACGCAGGCTTTCTGCAACCGCTCATTAACCTTTTATCATTCAAGGACAACGAAGAGGTTCAATGCCATGCTATCTCAACACTACGCAACCTTGCTGCGACTTCGGAGAAGAACAAGACTGCCATCGTCAAGGCAGGGGCTGTTCAATCCATTAAAGAGCTCGTTTTGGAGGTACCCATGAACGTTCAAAGCGAAATGACAGCTTGTGTGGCCGTGCTTGCCCTCAGCGGTATGATTTCTACATGAGTTATCCAGGGCGCAGCTGATAAGCTTGTTGTTAGATGATCTAAAGAACCAGTTGCTGGAGATGGGTATTTGCGAGGTCTTGATACCGCTGACCAATTCGCCCAGTTCGGAGGTACAGGGCAACAGTGCCGCTGCGCTCGGCAACTTATCGTCGAAAGGTAGTCTTGGCTTACACATTATTTGAAAGACAGCTCAATTAGACATCACAGATGGTAAGAACGCAACGGACGACTATTCTGCCTTCAATGATGTGTGGGACAAACCGGAGGGAGGGCTACACAGGTATCTCTACAGGTTTTTGACTAGCCCCGATGCGACCTTCCAACACATCGCTGTATGGACGATTGTCCAATTGCTTGAATCTGGAGGTCTGTATTCTCGTTCTAAGATCAAGTAGCACTTCTGTTGACTGATTTTGTTTAGATCCTCAACTAATCAGCAGCATCCGTACTTCGACTCTCCTGATACCCAACATACGTGGCCTTGCTGCATCCCGTGCATCGACACCCTCATCTTCCGTTGGAACGCCTCATTCACAGCACTCTCGTACGCACTCTGAACACGACACGGAAACTGGCGACGGCCAGGGCGAAATTCAACTTCTTGGACGCAGGATTCTGGAGTTTGTTGATGGGGATGCTGATGGCTTGGTTTCGTCCAGCGTTGCTGGCTCTCATATCCAGCCTGGTTCATCAGTAGCAAGCTCGACCCGCGAGCATGAGGAACTCAGACGGAGCGTTCGCGAGGCATTTGGACCGGGTTCTCATCGCTGATGTGGCTCCAATCCGCTGACCTTTCGCCTCACCCTTACCTTGCACTGGCAAGAAGTTACCTCGAGTTCTGTTGGCATGGACAACTTTTCGTTTTTAGCCATGTTGGTTTCCGTCGGCTGGTTTCGTTATCTCGCTATTGGGTTCTGTACTATCTTTCATTCTCTCTTTTCCGCATTTTTATCATATTTTTTTCTTATCCTCAATGTTTTCACGACGTATTCCCTTAATCCTGAACGGTTCCCTAGGATCACGACATCTCTGTCGTTCACCTATTGATACTGGTCGTTCAGAGAGTAGACTAGCTTTTCATGATCATGTGTCGGATATGATACTTGTATGCAGATCTCAGCTTGTTATGTACTTCACGTGGCCGATGCGTTTTGATTCTGTCCAGCTCTCGAGAACAACGTCAATCAAGTCAACTCCATTGATACATCTGCCTACCCCTCCCCGGGCCTCCCCACTCGAAGCAGTTTTAACCTTATTGTTCAGTGAGAAAAGTCCCTTTGGCAAGACAAATGGACAGACCCATCATTCTCGTTCGCGATCGGGCCGGTGTGTGCTCCGCGCACAATCCTCGTGTTCACCGTTCCTTGAGCGAAGGAGTGTGGCTATTACGGACCCTCTTCCACCGAAACCAAACTCTGCGCCAGGCAGAGCCCCTGAACCTCACCCCCAACGGCCGGCCGGTATCTAGTTCTATTCATAAGTTTGCCACCCACGAAGCAAGAATTACCTTGCTTTTCTTCCCCCAGCCATCTGTTGTTCTCCCATTCATCAGCTCGTCTTGCATTTTTTTATTGACCGGCTGTGCCTCTGCTTTCTTCCCTCGTTTCTAGAATTATTCTTGCTCTCTCTTCCTTTCTCACTTGCTCATCCACCGCACCACACTCATGTTGCTTCTCAAGTCCCTTCCGGTGGGACTGATCTTTCTCATCTCTGAATTCCAACCGGCATCCGCCACACGTGTTCCGCGTGCCGTGCAGACAATCCACAAAGCCGCAGTCCGACACACCAAGAATCTCGCGCGCGACTTGCGCGTTGCCTTTGGCGGAATCCTCGTCACACAGCCGTCGGATGAAAGCCAGCACGTTGTATACTGCCGGCCAGGTAGGCCAGGACTTGGGGGAGTGGCAGGGAATGGCACGAACTCGGGTGGAGCATCACCGTCTGGCACGTCCTCCGCTGGGTCAAGTTCGACCAAGAGCTCCTCGAGTGTTGCCCCGACTGGCACGGGGACGCCGTCAGCGCCGTCATCTCCTTGGAAGCTGACGGAATCCCATGTGAGTAAAACGGAATTTTCATGCCAAGGTGGATGCCCCATTGATCAATGCTCTAGTCGGGGAATAACTTCTTTGACGGATGGGACTTCACTGTTGGTGGCGACCCAACTCATGGTATGGACTTTCCGGTTTTGAACGCAGTTTATGGAAGCTCAAATGTTCTATAGGGATAGTGCAGTTCGTCGACCAGAACACTGGTGTACGTTTCATAGTGAGGTTCATGGATTTATCCTTATTCAATTTGTAGCGCTCCAATGGCCTCCTTGAAGTCAATGGCAACGGAAACGCCGTCATGCGAGTTGAGACCACCCCAAATGTTGCCAACACTCGTCAGAGCATCCGTATCACAACACAATCGTCGTTCAATGGAGGATTGATCGTCATGAGTGCAGTTCACATGCCCACTGGATGCGGTACATGGCCGTAAGTTACTGCTTTCCTACCTTGGCAAGACTATTCATGATGTTTGGCTTCCTTGTCAGAGCTTTCTGGACAAACGGTCAGTACCCTGAACTATTGACAAATTTCTTGGCGCTTAATGGTTAGGATAGGACCTGACTGGCCTGCTGGTGGTGAAATCGACATTGTTGAAGCTGTGCATGATTACACGAACAATCAAATGACGATCCACACGAATCCAGGGTGTACGCTACCAACAAATAATGCCCAAGCTCTCTCAATTTCAGGCACTGTTATTGGTGGGACTGATTGCGCAGCACTTACGACTGGGAATCAAGGCTGTGGCATCCGTGCCAACTCGAACGTCTCTTTCGGTGCCGGATTCAACAAGAATGGAGGAGGTACCTATGCCAGTGAGTCAACTCCATTGAGCCCGATTATCCCATCTGACCGCCGCTGGGACTGTATCAAGTGCAATGGGACTCTTCTGGTATCGCAGTATACTTTTTCCCGAAGGGATCCGAACCCACTGATCTCACTAACGAGACGCCTCTGCCGACTACTTGGGGTTCCCCCATGGCCAGGTGGCCTGCATCTAACTGCAACCCTTTCCAGTTCTTCAACAATCACCATGCTATCTTTGACACCACGCTATGGTGAGCTTTCTCGCAAAACGTATGCCAAGAGTGACGAGCTGAAAACTTGTTGATTAGTGGAGATTGGGCTGGCAGTGTGTGGACAGTTTCGGGAATTCCTGGACAGGAGCAAAGCTGCGCAGAAAGAACAGGTGTCTCTACCTGCGAGGCGTTTGTAAAAGGAAACGGTGCCGCAATGGGGGAAGCTTGTAAGGATTTATTTCTTCCTTGCGTTGAGTGAGACTGAATAGCCTACACAGACTGGGAAGTCGAATATGTCAAGATATACCAAAACAAAGGCTAGATGGGCTATGAGGCCTTGAGTTAGAAACAGACCTATGTATATATATATATCGATAACTGGATTTGGGACAGTACACAGGTTTTGCTAGTCGCCGCATGACGTGTACTACGAGTCACGTGTGCGCGATGCTTACTCAGAGATCTGGTGTAGAAAGTTCCATGCGTTTCTTGAGGACACGCGTCTGGACGCGTCAGTAATGGAACGGTATTTGGCTAGTTTTCTGTGACTCAGCGACGCGCGGCCTTGACTCAGCACAGATGCGCTTCTGCTATAAAGTCGCCGCCCTCGGTGGCCGAATTCTTCACTGTCTCTCAGAACATCTAAGCTAGCCATGTTCCACTACATCCCTGCGTCACACCTCGCCAGCTCTTACTCTTACTCTCCGTCTCATCTCAGCAATCCTCGCGACCGCTATTTTGCTGCTCTAGCAGAGGCCAAGGCTGCCGAAACAGACTATCTAGCTGCCGAGGCTGCTCAACGCGAAGAAGACGAGCTTCGCCGCCGCCTGGCAGAGATTCAGCATCGCAAACAGGAGCAATCCCTTCGCTCTCGCTATGACCTCGTCCCATACAATTATCTGGACACCTATCCCTCTTATGACCGTCTCGCCATCCTTCAGAAACAGGTTGAAGGGGAAGAACGCCTTCGCCTTCTTGCTCTCAGGGAAGCCGAGCTCGAGGAACGCCGCCGCCGAGAACAGGCAGCCATTGAGCTAGAAGCTGTCCGTATGCGTCAAGCCCGCGAGGAGGCTCTCCGTCTCCGTCAACAAGAGCAGAGGGTGCAAGCGCGCCTCCGAGTCCTTCTTGAAAAATCGGCCAAGGTCGCGGAACATCAATGCTCTTGTGGTAATCAAGTGAGCCACTTCCTCTTCTTGTTATCTGATCCTCTCCTGACACTCGACGACAAGACATCTCGACCCTATTGCCAGATAGCTTGCCATAAGCCTCGCAAGCAAACTACTCCGGTTCTTGCGCAGGTTCTCTTCAGACCTGAAGCCAAAGTAATTCCTCCCGCTGAACCGGTATGTCATTGCCAAGGTTCATCGCTTCTTTTTTGACTAACGGAATTCTCCAGAAGCGCCAAGCGAAGAAAGAGGATGTCGTTGTTGAGGCACTAAGGCAGATTCTGGGCCTTTCATTGGAAACCTCGAAACCTAAGGCTTCCGCTCCAGCAACTATTCCTCAGCCTGAATCTGTCCCCGAGCCCAAGACAGCCGAGAAACCTGCTTCGAAGCCCAGCATCGCCCGGGACGAGGATGTCTTGGACCCGCAGAAGTATTTTGAGCACATCTTCAAGTCCATTGGCCTTCCTCTTGACCAGCTCCAACAACCTGCATCTCAGACAACTCCTTCTGATGAGTCGTTCGGAACTCATCTCTTTCCGGAATTTGCCAAACTCCTGGTCTCTCCTGCTGCTGAAGAGACAACCAGCCAGCCTTCTGCGTCCTCATCCTCTTCGAAGCCAGCCCAAGACGCGCCTGCAAAAGCTGCTCCGGCTGCATCGGTTCCCGCTCCAAAGGCTCAAACGTCTAACACTCCTACACAATCACTGAAGGAACAGCTCGAGGCTCGTCTAAACAACGAGTTCCACTCTGAAGTACGTGACACCATCCAGGCTATCTTCGAGTCTCTCCTGGATGCCGACAACCATGAGCGCTCCACTACTTCCTCTAGCAAAGCAGATTTGTCGAGCAAGGGGAAGGCAAAGGCTAACGAGTCGTCGACCACCACCACTTCTGTTCCCTCTTCCAACCCCACATCCAAGAACGTTGTCGACTCCCTCAATGAAGTCCGCAGCTTCGAAGCTGCTTTCCACGCTCTCGAAACCGACTTCATCTTCCCTGCAACCCTCGACTTCATCTCTTCCCACCTTATTCCCGGCAGCCCCGTCTCCTCCGACTCTGAAAGCTCCAGCGCGACCACTCACCTCGCATACACCTCGCGCAATCACCCTGTGCGTTTCTACGAACAGGCACTGAGCTCTCTCCTGGCTCAGCTGGACTCAGTTGACAGCTTCGGGAACGACGCTCTTCGTGCGACGAGGAAGGAGGTCGTTAGCAGGGTTGAGAAGGCACTTGAGGAGCTGGAGAAGGAAGTTGAGGGGCGGTATAGGACTCGGCTAGCGAAGGAGACCAAGTCTGTGCCTATTGAGACCACGACCACCGCGCCTGTAGTTCCCACGACCACCGCCTCTGCGACTCCTGACTCGAAGCAGGACTCTACTCCAGCTCCTGAACCCAAAGTTGAGGATCCCAAGGAATCTACCTCCGCACCCGTAGTACTCTCCGAATCTGCACCTACAGCGACGTCGGCCAAGGAATCCTCTTTGGATTCATCAGAATCATCCGACTCTCCCAGTCCCATTGTCCCCACGTCTGCCACTGAGCCCGAGCCAGCCGTTTTAGCCGACATTCCCACTATAACCGATGAATCTTCTTCTCTGTCTTCATCGTCCGCCACAGTTAAGGGCTACGAGGTCCAGGCTGAGACTGAGAACACCGCCCAAGTTACAGCTTCTCCTTCCGTAGAAACTGAGTCCACCGACGCCTTTCTCCTGACTACTGAGCTGGAAGCAATCCCGAAACGTCCTAGTAACAAGGACAACGATGATGTCGCGAGTGATTGGTCAGAGGTCGAAGCATAATTTTCGGACAAAGGTTAAATATCCTTAGGAACTGTAGATAAATGTTAAATAACAGTTTGAGTTCATCGGCTTTAGATTATAGCTTGTACCATATCTAATCTAACTACTTTTCAACCATAGTAATCCAGTGTGATTTGGCTGATTCTTGTAACTTGACGAACAACTCTACTCAGAGTATAAGATATGCCAAGTACTTAAACTTGACATTGAACAACGCATCCATCAACCTAGCCTTAGGGCCAGTCAACGGCAACATTTCAACTGTACACAACGTCCAGTTTCAAATTTCTCCATAAAGTTGTTCATAACTTGTAATCTTCCATCCTACTTTTGGAGGGCATCTTCCACATATTGAATGGAGTTTTGGGGCCTTCTTTCTTTCTATGCATTTATCTTCTTCTATGATGTCACTACTGAAACTGAAGCGAACTGCGCCACTTCAAGCTTGTTACCCTAACCCTAAACTAGTTCTTCTGTTCGTTATCAAGAAATACAGCAAATTTTTAACATTAGTATACGATACGATTATTAGGATTGCTGAGTGCCTTCGTCCACTCTATGGTCTTCCACCCTTCTTCTTCTTATTCACAACCTTGAACCCCCACTCAGGTTGTGTGGGCTTCGGTGCTGCCTTCACCACATCCGCGATAGAAACTGGCTTGGCAGGTGATTTACCCCCAGTCGCAGCGCCTTTTCTAGCGGCGGCGTCCGCTTTACGTTTGCTAAAAAATTCTGCGGCAAAGCGTCGGCCATCTAGCGTTGTACTGTTGATATAGATAGCATCAGCAACAGTATCAATGGTAGCCTGGTCGGGTTCGATGGGGAAAGATATCAGCATTTCCATGATCTCTTCCACTGCGAAAAAGTATGGTGTAAGCAAGGACGAACATAAAAAGGTATCATTGGCAGGCATACCATTAACAGAACTGTTCAGTCCCTTCAGGGTGCTACTGAGCCACTTCAGGAATTCTGAAGAAGGCGGCACGGGAAGTTCATCCCCCCTTGGAGTAAGTGTCGCAGTTTTGACAACAGGCGAGACAGAAACCGGTCGAGGAACAGTGACATTACCGTTGGGTCGGGCAGACGTACTAGGCACGCTTAATGCTGGTGGGGAGAGCGCAGCAGGTGGGCGAGCTGGGGCAGGTGTTGTGGTAGGTTTCCCACCAGCTCCCACTGTCGTCCATGCACCGCCTCCCTGTGATGCCTGAGGTGTGACCTGGTATGAAATGAGTTCAGAATTCAAAATGGAAGAAGAGGCAAACTGACCTTTTGTGTGGTCTCAGCATAGGCCCTTCGAGCTGGGAATGCTGCTGTCTCCTTAACGGTGTTCTTTTTCCGCCTCTCTTCCTCTTCTTGAATCTCCTTCATAGTCTTCTTGGCCGCAAGTGTCTTAGAAGTATTGGTCCATACAGGGGGATTGACAGGGTTGGGAACGGTAGTGCTTGCTTCCTTCACCGTTGCTACGACAGTCCGTGACCCTACTTGCGAAGTCGGAAGGCCCCATGAGGCAGTGAAAGGTTGAGCGGCATCTTTGCTGTCAGTAACAGACTGGGCAGCACGGGAAGCACGCTCCTTCTCCCTGTCTGCCACCTTCCGAGCTTCTGCCTTTTTTGCCTCCGCCTCCTGAATATCCCTTAAGCTAACAGATGTTCCTGAAGGTTTTGACTTGCCCTCATCTTCTTTGATCCATGGAGCCTTAGGTGCAGGGGCGGTAGGTATAGGTTCCTGAGCGACTTGGGGGGTGGACTTCGCGGCAGGAATTGGCTGAACGCTAGGCGCTTTTGTTTTCGTTTTCACGGGAACGACAGTCTTTGGCTCTGAAGTCGGCTCAGTGTCGGCAACTGGTATGGTTGGCACTGCCTCCGGAATTTCCGTTTTCAACACATCACGTTCCGCCGCGCTTGCAAGCTCCTGCTGCTGCTGGTTATGTTGCACGATATTACTGAACGTGAGGCTATCGGGGGCTATGGGCGTCTTCCACTCGTCGACACGTCCTTCAGAGGGAGGTTGCCAAGGCGAAGATTCGTTGACTTGCGAACTTGGCCTGGAAGATTGACCACTGCTAGCCTGGCCCCAGGGTAAGGTGTCTGTAGCAGATGGAAGGGCTACAGTATTTGTTGAAGTGGGATGAACTGAGTCAAAAGGCCCAGGCCGTCTTGCCACGGGTGCTTCAGGATTCCAAGGTGATTGTGGTGGAGCAGGACTTGAATTGAAGTCGGAAGAGACCGATTGAGGTGTAGTTCCAAACGAATTAGAAGAGGGTTGTTGGAATTGGGTTACGGGTGAGGGTACATATTGAGATTGAGGGAGACCATTTACGTAGGAACTATAATTTCCGTTCGGGAATGAGGACCCATCAGTATATACGTCTTGAGGGGCCCCAAATGTGTTGGTAGGTGCAGGTCCGAAAGGCGAAGAAAATGAGTCAATTGAGGCACGATTTGCATCGAAAGGACTAGTATTCCAACCCTGACCTGGACTATATGTTCGGTTGTAGCCAAAACCATCAGAAATAGGTCCCCTATTTGAGGCCACATTGCCAAATGCAGTATTTCTCATGACGAGGGCCGGATCGAGAGGAGGATCATTGAAGTTGTTCCTACGATTGAACACGTTCGAAGGATCAGGTATCGTACCGAAAGCCTGAGTACGTGGATTGAGTGCATTGTCGTTGAAGAATCCTCTACCTCCGTTGGTGTCGGGGGATCCATTCCCAAGACGGCCAGCTCCGAACGATGACGACGGAGAATCGGAGGCATTGGAGCCAAAACTGTCCAAAGTTGTGCTACGAAGGTTTCGAATAGGTGCTGGTTGGTATGGTCCATTGAACAGAAGTGGGTCCTGTCCAAAGTTCTGGATGTCACGGTGCACAGACAAGCCGGGAGGAATGGCAGGGACAGGAGGTGTTACAAAAATCTTGGTCCCGCCATGTCGTTTAACTAGCTCATCGACAGTAAACCATTGTGTGTCAAGATGCGTGCGCTTCATGGGAAGGTCACCCGTGAAATAGCCATCGTCAAACCACTTCTGCATCAGTTCAGCATTGAAAGGTCCTACAAGAAGTATTTTGTAAAACTTGCACATGATGTAGTAATGCGATGAGTATACCTTGGACTTGACCAGAGGGGTCCTTATATGACCACTCGACAGCGGCGAGATCCACAGTTGTCGCGGGGCTAGCGCTGACAGAATTATTCAAGGAACCTGGGTTGCTAGCACCATTCACATCCAACGACAAATGGGCCATCTCAGCGGTGGTGTCCTGCCCATCGACTGGCGGAAGATCGTTACCGGCGTCCTGGGAGGCTGTCGTGTGATCTGGGTCATCGGTGTCTGCTCCAGGACGATCATCTTCGTTTGGCTCATGATTCTCCTCTTCCTCCTCCTCCCGGATATCGGACGTTTTACTGTCAGTTTGATGGTCTGCCCCAACCTCCCGGGATACACTAGCACTAGCTTTCAGAGATACCTCTGATGCCCGGCGTCGCGCCATCCAAGCATCATTCCCACCCAAAACACCATCGAACCCAGGAGAGTAGCCCGAACCACGTCGAGGCGACGGTGCAGCGTCGCGGGGGGAGGCAGGTTGTAAGCTCGACAAAGATTGTTTTCGAGGTATTGTGAGAGATGGTTGTTCTTGAACCATGATTAGGATTGGAAGTTGGGTTGGGTGCGAGATGCCTACCTCGTCTTAAAGCACCAAATCGATCCCTCAAAGGACTGCCTGTCGCGGAGGAAGGACTATTGAGGGTGTGACGTGACCTATCGTTCCCCAAAGTCTGCGTAGACAATGGCGAAAGTAAATCGGTAGATTGACGGCGACGAAGATCTGAGTTGAGAGGCCCTTGGAAAAGCTACAAATAATTGCTGTGAGGTCAGGCGCGATAGCTAACGAGTTCAGAAGTACGAAGCACCTTTTTTTCAGCGTCTCCCATCTCGCGCAACCCGATGGGGTCGGTCCCAACCTCACGGACCACACCCTCCCATCTCTCAACTTCAAGTCCGAGGCCACCCTTCCCACCCCCTTCTCTGTAAATCCTCAATAATTCCTCCTTTGAATATCGGAAAGGGTGAGCTTCATCGCGCTTCTCAATCTGTTGAGACGGGGCGGTAGAGACAAGAGCAGAATAAGTCGACGCGCCAGACGTCGGGCCTGGTGGAGGGGACGGAGGGGGTTGGGTACGCGTTGGAGTTTGGTGCTTGGTACGCATCCATTCGGGGCCAAAGTGCATGGTAGTAGAAGTCATTTTGCTATTCACTGTGTGAAGTCCACAAAGATGATGCAGAGTAAGATCTTAGTCCTTTTTTCAAAATTCTCCACTGAAGCTCAGTTCACACGTGGAAAATATTTGGCACGGCCTCACTATAGCTATTTAGGGCAGGCCCCCTTTGTATTCCATCGTCATTATACTTGGCTACGGTATATACTGTACATTAATCCATCTTCACTCGCCATACTGATATAGGGAGAGCTGCAGGAGCCATCAGCCTCAGCGCACCGAACATGCCGGCGGTAGTGCTTACCTTGTAGTCTAAGTGCTTTAGGAATGATGAAAACAACCAACAAAATCACTCCAAGAATCATGCAGAGTGCAGACATCACGTAATAGCCATCACGGTGAGTGATGCACACTCCATTGATATCTTTACACATCGCCTTTCCGTGGTCCGAGACACATTCTGTCGCTATAGAAAATGTAAACAGATGCTAAGAGGCAATGATACCCCAATCATACTTTTAACGTCGATGCCCTCGGCGACTTTACATGTCGCTTCGCTCAAAAGGTCGACACCTTTGTTAATAAGTCAGCGGCGACCAGTCGTCTGAAGAAGAGATGTTGCACCTTTAAGCACAAACCACTTCGGCCAGGTACCGCCCATGTTGGTGAAAGTATTCAAAAGCTATGAAGTGTTCAAACTTCCACAACAGCTATTGTAGACATCCCACTCACGGTCATGTACGTTCCTCCTATCAGCGGGTCTGACACCCGAGTGTGGAACGCGGAAATTCCAACAAATTGAACGGTACTAAAAGAGGTGTTGGATCAGCTGTAAAAATGAAAGCAACCAACCACTCTTACGATGCGAAGGATGAAACTACTGTGTGGACTATCAAAAACAAGAAAAAGCCGGTCGAAATCGGAGGAGTCGGGAACCAAAGGACGATTAACGTTGCAATAAGAGCCAGGAGAAGACGGGGTATAAATGCAATCAACCACGGCCGAAGTGGTTTGTCCCCTCTAGACCATTTCGCTGCAAGCCAACCACCCATGATCTGGAATGGAAAATCAACGAGAACCACGAGCGCCAGGTCTTCACGTTTGAATCCCTTCTCAACCATTTTTAACGAAGTCACTGCTTCATTAGCAGCAAAACCGATCTTTGCTACGAGGTGTACCCCAACAAGAACCTGCACATCTAAAAAACGATCACTTCAGATGCTGCGGGAACAACAGAGCAGTGCCATACGTCGAAGTCTACAGATTGTCCAAATAGTTTTGTAAACCGCCTTTATGCTCATGTCTGCCTCGTTAGGAGGTTCTTTGTCCTAGAAGATGATAAATTTGATATCCGTAGTTCATGTTATTCAATTGCCTTGCCTCCTTCTTGAAGAACAGGAGCCAGAATGTGACAGCGTAACACATGATGCTCCAGAATTTCAGGTAAGCCGACAGAGTCAGATGCGGAAAACCCCAACTTGCACTGATGATGATGAGTATGAGTAGAATTGGGTTATTGTGGCTTACGCAAAAGCCTCGCTGTTGAAAGCAAGGAAGACTGTGAAAGAAGCAAAGAATCCTGTGTTGAGCCCTATAGTCTGGCACGTCGACGCATAGGATAAACAGTCTTGAGAAAGGAGAGTGAGCGCCCAGCCTGCGCAGACGACTATAAGTCATGGACCCTACGTACTGAGCCAGATTAAGAAACTGACCGTCGACGGCGATATCTGATTAATGTAATTAGTAGGATAGGTAGGGGAATAGGAGCAACACGCTGACGCACCTTGTGTTGCAGAGAATAACACGAGCGCAGTAAAGAGTGTTGATAACTCGACGATATTGTCGGCCGGCTAGAAATTCATCAGGACTGGCACACAACATGAGAAACTCTCTAGTCACTTGGTCGAGTAATCTCTGGACATTCAAGGAAATATATAGCATGAGGCTTCCGACGATGAATTGCATAGGTAATATCCATGACTTCCGACGTCCCACGGATGGGAAATATACGGAGTCAACTATCGGTGACCATAATAGTTTCAGGGAGTAAGGGTAACTTGCAAGAGAGAACGTTGCTAGTTGGGAATACGAGAGATGTTCACGAAGAAGGAATGGCACAGAACCTGAAAAACAATTAAAGGACGGGCTATCAATAACGAATCCACATACCGAGAGCTAGGCCCAACTAGGGCAACAAATCAGACTCAAAACCTAAATGAAAGAGGTACATAACACGTACCGGCACGCCTTGAATAAGGTCTGTGGATACGTCCCGTCAATAACAAGAAATCCGTAAGGCGGACCATAAGGACACCTACACAATATGCATAGTAACACCATATTCCGTTTGTCCTTAGCTCCTATAGGTTTCTTGTGAGAGCTAACTTCCTCTTCCACTTCGTCTAGATCCCGCGCCGCCTGCTCCCTTTCTTCCTCTCCCAACAAGCTGAGCTCAACTCCCTCTTCAGCATTGTCTAGGTCTATGCGCGAGGAACGTGGTGTTTTAGGAGTCCGAGGATTAATTTGAATACTGTGAAGGGACGACGACACTGCCATCGAATTGCTTGGCATGGAAGTCGTTTTCATGTCCTCGTCCAGAGCTGCACTTCGTTTGTCGCGATTAGTTCTAATGGATTGAGTGGCCATTTTACGGCGTACCAACATTTTTAACGGCGGAGCGTCTTACAAGAAAGACTCCTCAAGAAACACAAACACAAGACACGTGGCTCAGACTTTTCATCATGATGGTGATCACTGCCACTGATCTATGACGGCGGTTAAGTACTACATACGGTTGTTCTTCCTTGGTTCTTCCCAAAGAAACCCTCAAAAAAAGTTTGAAGTATGACCAAGTATGACCAGTGGCGTCGACGCGACGTTACGCCTTCTACTACTCCGGTAAGAGCAACCACAATGTGCGGGCACGCCGGCAATATCTTCGTCGTCCTCGGAATTCTGTCACTGGCAAGTGTCCGAGTTCTTTAATCCGGGACAATAGCCACCCGACTTTGTGGGTCTGTAGTCAAGGGTATATGAGGAGCTCGATAGGAGCTGCCGGCGACTTCTATCCTTTCGCACGATTTTCTATGTTGTCCTTTCGTCACATCTCTAACAGTCGAAATCTTCTGACAAATCCTCTTCCTTATTTTTAGAACTTGAGCTTCCCTTTTTCTGTTGTATGGTCTGTTCCCTGCTGCAGAAGAGTCGGTTTCGCTAATTCCGGGCAACGCGGCATGCGATCGATTGACTCTGAGTGAGGAAAGAACTACCAGGTACGCTGGTAGAGTGTCGTTCGACTGTCCCAACAAACTCGACTAGAATTCCAAGACCCCGGACACAGTAGTGCACCTGCTGAGTCGTTGATGATCGTCTTTTCAGTCTCCATTTTACAGCAGTCACCGGGATTCGGCCAGGTTCAGGGAGTGACGCGAAAATGCCCCACGTTACACATGGCAGATGGTAGCCTTTTTGCTGTGCAATGTCCTCGTATACCCCACGTCGTCTGTCAATATGTTGCTGTTGAGTTCATGAGCGACTTCTGCCGCTCCTGCATTTCACATGGGCTACTTCGTATGCCTCAGATGCCCAACCAGAGACTTCCCTCCTGAAGGTCCGCTGTCTCTTCAACCTTATCTGTGCCCCTTCGCTGACGCAAAAAGCCTTCCCGGCATAGAAGTGACCGTAAGGAGCTGAAAATTAACTCAAATGCGACACTGTCAAGTCTTTAGCTCGACCTCGACAAGAATTGTGATATCGAGACCAGTTCCTTGCAATGTCGTATATAAACCCCTAAGTACCCTATACAATAGCAAAGGTCCGCCTCCTGGTACCAATCCATGTCTTGGAAACTCGCCTCAAACGCCTTCACCATTTGCTTGGGCTATGTCCTAATTTCTCTACTGAGGACCAGCCTTCGTTTTCTCAAAGTTCGACTTGCACTAAAGCATGTTGTAGGCCCGCGACCGTCGTCCATTGTATGGGGAGAGGAATGGTTGCTTTATCACAGTCCTCCTGGTTCAGCATACCTCAGTTGGCACAAAGAATATGGCAAGGTCGTCAAGTTTACGGGTGCCTTTGGAGTCAGTAACGCCTATCCAAATACATTCGTCATTACTCAATGCCCTCTTATTGTAGCATCAGGTCTTGTCGATAACGGACCCACGGGCAATATCGTTCATCATCGGGGAAAGTATTTATGCCTTTCCAAAGCCAAACGGCGTCCGAGAGTGGTTTCGCGCTACCCTTGGCGAAGGTATACTCTGGGTCGAAGGTGAGAACTCCCCTGGGCCAGGATATCCTCGGCGGCTGACGAATATCCAGGTAAGACGGCTCACGAAAAGCAGAGACGAATTCTTGCCCCCGCATTGAGGTGAGTGACCGTAGAAACATTAGTAAGTCTCCGTTGAGCATTTACCTTCCTTCGAGTCAACAATCTGTCCGAAACTTGACGCATGTTTTTCATGAAACCTCGTCAAAGCTGGCCTCCCAGTGGACAGCACTCTTTGATAGAAGTCATGCAGATGAGATCGAGATCGAAGTGACACATTGGGCGGGACGTTTCGCGTTCGTGCTCTTACTTCTCCGTGTGTCTAGCAATAACCGATCCACAGACTGGATACCATTGGCCGCGCTGCCTTTTCTTACGACTTCGATTGCCTTTCCGGGGGTTCCCATTCCCTCGCGGAAGCATTGGATGGATTAACGAATAGTGAAAATAGTTTATTGTCTTTCTACATGCGGGCTCTCTTCTGGATATTCCCTTCGATTCTGTCCATTGGAAAGAAGGGCCAGATGATACGGCTCACAAAGCAGGAACTTGGTGCTATTGCTTCGAGCATGTGGCGGGACGCAAAAGTCGCTGGAGACGAAAGGGATCGGACTCTCATGGCTCTCATGCGTAACTACTGTCTGATCATGCCAGTCTTCATGATAAGCTGACGCAATTCGCGACAGTGAAAGCAGACAGAGCATCGGGAGTGGGCATGAACGAGGAGGAAATCGTCTCACAAATGCGCAGTATAATTTCTGCAGGTTATGAGACGGTTTCTGCGGTCATAGCCGTGAGTTGACCGGTTTCGAAGGGTCAAGGCGCTCAGAGTCACTGATACTCAATGACCAGTGGACCTTGTATGAACTGTCTCGAGATCAGACTCTCCAATCCAAGCTTCGCGGAGAAATCCACGGCGCCACCGACGCCTCTTTCGACGAACTCAACTCTAAATATCCGTTGCTTGACGCGGTGTTGAAAGAAACGCTCCGACTACACCCACCGATCCTTGAGAATCACCATGAAGCCAGCGAGACCATCACCATCCCACTCTCCGACCCTGTTCCCGGCACCACCGAAATGCACCTCGTCATCCCCAAGGGTACCACCATCGCTATCCCTCTCAACGTCATACAGACCGACGAAACTGTATGGGGCCCCGATGCTGAGTTATTCCGACCGCAGCGGTGGATTGAGCGTAAGGAGGCAGGCGTCCTGGATGGCCGTGGCCTTTTAGCTTTTAGTGAAGGGTGAGTGATGTTAGTGTGTTCGAAGCTAGTGACTAACAGTCATCTTTGATAGCCCTCGTGCGTGCATTGGGAAAGCCTTCGCTTTGGTGGAAATCAAGGTACTCACTCCTTGCTTCTAGTTTGAAGTCAAATTCTATTGAGTGCTCACATCTTTCACAAAGGTCCTTGTTGCAACCCTGCTTTTACAGTATGCGTTTTCATGTCCCTACGAGATTGAGGCATTCCAGAGTTTCGTCATCCGTCCTCGCATCAAAGGAGAAGGACATAGTTCCCTTCCTCTTCTTGTTCGAAGGATTTGATATTTACAAGGGTAGAAATGGATTCAATTGGACTTTGGATCGTCAACCAGATTTCTTGAAAAGCCATCACTTCTATTAGACCAGAGAGTAGACAGTGATGTAGTTATTCCGTCGTAACTCGTGAGAGGTATATAATTAAGAGTTCATGCTTGAGTATGCTGAGTGAGTGTGCACGATACTGAGACTGTAATTCAAGCGGAAGTAAATACCGTGATAATGTAGTTAGCTAGCCCTTCGGGTATAGGTTATGGGCAATATCTTAGGTCTCATTGATTTGATTTTCTCAGACATTGTGGCGAGGGGAGAATTTGAGTCGACATCCATCTTTAGGGAAAAGAGTGGCGATAATCCTGCGAGGAAGACGTCAATGGATACAAAAAAGAAACCTAGTTGCTCGACGTACTCGATTTGAGAACTTTGGAGTGTGATCTCGTGCTCAAAGTTCATTAACACAGAAGCCATAGCGAGGACCAGAACAATGTTCATTTGGGCGTACTCGAGACCGATGCATCGGTGAGGTCCGGATCCAAAGACGATGTAGTTCTTGGGGTTCTGGTTTGCCGAACCTTCGAGATCGAGCCATCGCTCAGGCAAAAGTCGGTCTGGTTCGGAGTACACAGAGGGATCGTGCAAGGAGTTGTAGAATGAAGGAATAACCATGCTGTTTGCGGGGACAGTGTAGTCGTCCGAGATGGGGAATGCTTTTGTCGTTTTATATGGAACCTAATAAAAGTCGAACATAAGATCATAGATTTCGAGTAGAATCAGGCTGACCATAGTGACAGGAGGCATAACACGCATGCTCTCCTTAACAAAGGCATTGAGATAGGTCATTTTCTCAATCATCTCGAGCGTAAGAGGCTTATCGAAATCGCCCTGACGGACAGACATCTGCTCAGCGCGAACCTTTGCAAGCATTTCTGGGTTGTCCACCAAATGTTGGAAACCGTAAATCAAACCGCTGCTCATGGCATCCTGGGAGGCGAAGAGGAAAGAGAAAAGGACCATAGCCATTTCACGGTCGTTGAAGTCTCTCTTGCCCTTGTAAGTAGGATCATTAAGAACCTGGACCCATTCGTCCAACATACACTCGGGATCAGCACCAGAAGCCATTGCTTCCTTGCTTCGCTTAGCGGCAAGTTCCAGCCAACGTAAAGCAACCTTGCGAGCTTGAATAGCTTTGTAGACTTTGGTACCAGGAATTGCGAAGGGGAAGTTGACGAGTTCAAGGGACTGAGTGATAGCCCAATATTTTTCGTTGATTTCTATGGCGGCTTCTTCCGAAATGTGTTTGCCACAAAACACGCGTAGCGATGTGTCCATGTTGAGGTGACGAGCGGTCATCATGATGGGTTGAGCTTCATCAGTTTTTGCGGCGGTAGCGAGCCATTTAGCGAAGTGTTTACGCGTGATTGCTTCCTGGATACCGACATAGATACTACGCTAAGATTATTAGCGTGCACTGCATCAAGATCACAGAAACTTACCCAAGCGCTCTACGTGTGAACAGACTGTTAAGGCCGCGGCGATACGCCAAATGGTCTTTACCAGTCAAGAAAACCCTGTGTAACTCGGTCAACGATGGCATGAGAATAGTAGAGATACGACGGACCAGTTCTCGGGTAGCAGAATCTGCTTGGCTGAGTGTACCAGACAGGGCTCAGCATAGGAAGGAGAGTTCAGGATTTTTCGCGCAAACTCGTTAGAAGAAGCCATAACAATGAAGCTGGAAGGGCGGTCAGATGCGTCCGAGTTATGAGTTGTAGAGACATGCATATTAAATACGCTGATTGCACTCAGAGCACCCGAATCCCATTGTTTCTTATAGTTTTCCATAGTTGGATGCATCGAGTCGGCGAATTTTCCAATGATGGGAATAGTCCATTTCGCGCCTGGGAGATGACGTTTTTTGTACCTGTATACGGTCTGCTCGAAGATGAGGAGAGACGCGACGATAGCAAGGGTTGTCCAAAGCCAGGTGGCGGATGTGGCTTGACCGAGGGAAGGGAAGGCAGGTGTAGTCAAGTTATGAAGAGGGAAATAGGATGGCGAGGAAGACATGGAGGCAGCAACGGAGGCGTCCTTGAGATTGGATGACATGGTGGCGGGTTCCGACACTTACCTCCCGTCTCTCATATAATGCCGAAATGAACTGATTTTTTTTCGTCAACCAATCACATTGCACATACCAATGTGTTAGTCAGCATCACCTTCAGTGATTACTCTAGTCTCGACCGGTCATCCACGTGGATATGCACCGACAATACAGTTCTCGAGGACGCGTCTCGGGTGGTTGCATTTCCATCATCCGCTCTGACTTCTCATCAATGCTGCTCTGAGTCATGACCATTCCAGAAGGCACCTTATGGCGTCCCTGACTCTTCAAAATTTTCCCAGTCTTCTCGATAATTTAATTATCATATCGAGGCTCCGAGTCAAGCCTCGAAAACTTGCGGGATTGGATGTCGACTTTCTAGATAACCGAGGAGCAGTAACGCTGGCATGGATTACAACCGGTGTGTTTGGTATTGAGTGATTATCTCTTTTTCTCATGAGAAACGAATTCCTCACTGGGGACCGTCAGATTTTGGGCGCGTCTACCTCTCAGACATCTGCTGGACATTTGATATCGTTATTCCTTCCTTAGGATCGACCGACTTCAGAAGCTTCGTTCTCTTCAGGAAATAGCGACGAGCGGGCGATCACACCCCACTCTTCATCTGGTTTAGTTCGACGATAGATACCTACGTATGTCTTGATAAATGAAACTTGAGCAATTTTCTCGACGAAATTGCCGACGTTGATTCTGTGCTACTCGGATTCATACCTGACATTCAACAGATGAGTAAAGTTCTATTTGAATATCTGTCTATCAGAGCATACCAAAGTGAACCTCGTGGTGTAGAACGCGAAAAGACCTTTATGAGCGCCACACGCGAACATCTCTGGCACAAGGGGTTCATGACGACACATGTATGTGGACTCAAAAAGGGGGACACATTCTCCTCCCCAAAAAGGGTCGGTTGCGACCCACTGCGGGTGAAGCAATGTAAGAGATATCGATAAGGTTGCGCCATTGCGAGTGAAGCACTGTGAACAGTGAACTTGAAGCAATGGAAGAGATAAGTACGATCACATGATCAGTACTTAGTATGACGATGGTGACGGCCTTCACGACGTCATGCAGTATACGCCACTATATAAGTACTTCACCGCTTGTTGAAGCTAATCCCAGAATCGGACCGACGTTTTGAACATGCTTAGCTCTGTCGCCTCATCCTTTCGCTCTTCAGCGCTCCGCGCTTCATTTACCAGCTTTCGTGCATTTCATTCATCTCCTACTGCCGCTAAAACTGTGACGGAGAAGGTATCTGACGTCGCAGACAAGGTGTGTGCACAGCGTTTCAAATGTTTCTTGCCTTCATATACGTATCCAGGTCAACAAGAAAGTTGGAAAGGGGCTTGCCTCCGCGATTGAGAAGGGAGAGCAGGTGACTCAGTCAGCGAAAGAAACGATGGGTACGCCATCAAAGCGTGTCAAGTTTATGATCAAAGCTCATGAGCATGCAGGTGCTGCTACGGGTAAAGTAAAAGATAAAGCAGAACACGCCAGCCAGAAAGCGGAACAGGCCTCCGAAGCTGCCGGGGATCAAGCAAAGCATGCTTCGAACATCGCGGGCCAGAAATTCAATCAGGTACAAGAAATCTACGTTGTAAACATTCAGTGTTACTGACCGATTGTACTTTAGGCTGCAGCTGGCGCTCGAGAAACCAAGGAAAATATTCAGAAGGATATGACGAAGTAGTCGCAGTGGGACATTATCAATATTGGTACTTAGAGTACATTGTGTTCCATAGATAGCTTTTTAGTCAGCATATTGTATCTACGGTAAACTGGTTGTTCCTGAATGGGACGCTGCCAGTATAATATGTTACTCCTCCTCCATCAAGCTTCTGTAATAGGGCCCCGAACGGGCCACAGACATGACTTTGAAACATCAAGTTAATGCCAGTATATATTACACTTGCCTGAGCGGGCTGTCGCACGTCCATGTAACTATTGGATAACCGTCAGGAGAAGTCACAGAGCTTCGACTGTTGTCATACGGCCCGGAGCGGGCGTTGCACACAGACACGCAGTTCGCATCAGGACGAAAGCTTCAGAGAGCCACAAACATGTAAGTAAGGGTTTGAAGAAATCATTAATCGACTGATCACAATTTGAACATTTAAACTCCGCCTGAATAGCCCGTTAAAACAATTTTCTTTCGGAACCGGTGTGGTCCCAGTCAATCTTTATCCCAATAACCCACTTAACACATTTCTGAAGGCAGTAAAACTCCCCTTCACACCAATAGAATTGCATGAAAGGGTAGGAATCGCGGTTGTTCCATCTTTAACGGACGTTCTGAATCGGTGCGATCACTTATAGAGAAGAGTCCACGCTTCAAGATGCCCCCGTAGATGAGATCGAGTCCAATTGGGACCAGGTCATTGATAGGTGACTAAACTTGAAATCGGGTTTGTATGCGGTTCTCACATCGTTGATATAGCTTCGATAACATGGATCTCAAACCTGAGCTCCTTCGCGGCATCTATGCATACGGGTAAATTTTCAAACCTCAATCTCCTCGCCATTCATCTTAAATTGTGGGATTTCCCAGTTTTGAACGCCCTTCCGCCATTCAACAGCGTGCAATCGTCCCTGTCGTCAAGGGTCACGATGTCATCGCTCAAGCCCAGTCAGGAACTGGCAAAACCGCCACCTTCTCTGTTTCCATTCTTCAGCGCTTGGATTCAAACTACAAGGGAACCCAGGCTCTGATTCTTGCCCCGACCCGTGAGCTCGCTCTCCAGATCCACAAAGTTGTCGTCGCTCTCGGAGACTACATGAATGTCTCCAGTCTGGCCTGCGTTGGCGGTACCGCTGTCCGCGAGGACATTGCCAGGCTCCAGTCTGGTGTTCAGGTTGTCGTTGGTACTCCTGGCCGTGCCTTCGACATGATCAAGCGTGGTGCCCTCAAGACAGATGGGATCAAAATCATGTGTCTGGATGAAGCCGACGAAATGTTGTCGCAAGGCTTCAAGGACCAGATCTACGAGGTTTTCCAGCTCCTCCCTGGTGACACACAGGTTGCCCTTTTTTCCGCCACCATGCCCGCTGAGGTTTTGGAGGTCTCTAAAAAATTCATGCGCGACCCTGTCCGCATCCTTGTCAAAAGAGATGAGTTAACGCTTGAGGGTATCAAGCAGTTCTATATCGCTGTTGAGAAGGAGGAATGGAAACTTGACACCCTTTGTGATCTTTACGAAACTATCACGATCACTCAGGCCGTCATCTTCTGCAACACTCGCCGAAAAGTCGATCTTCTGACCGATCAGATGCTTAGCAGGGAATTTACTGTTTCTGCCATGGTGAGTCGGTAAATGGATCTTTGGAGCATAGTAGCGATAAATCACGTTCCTTTAGCACGGTGACATGGAGCAGAAGCAGCGTGAGGTGCTTATGAAAGAGTTCCGCACTGGATCTACTCGTGTTCTCATCACCACTGATCTCCTTGCTCGTGGTATTGACGTACAGCAAGTCTCTCTGGTCATCAACTACGATCTCCCCACCAACCGCGAGAACTATATCCATCGTATTGGTCGTGGTGGTCGCTTCGGTCGTAAGGGTGTTGCTATCAACTTCGTTACTACCAACGATGTTGCCATGCTTCGTGATATTGAACGTGAGTACTCGTTGACCTCGTGTTGGTATCGTTGATCGACCGAATCATTCAGAGTTCTACAATACCCAGATCGATGAGATGCCTCTTAATGTCGCGTATGTATTCTCGTTTCATCTATGAAAAGCAGTATAACTCAATACTTGTTTCCGTTTCAACAGTGACCTCATCTAATCTGGATTCTTTATGCTCGTCTGAGTTAATGCCTGTACATATCGCTTGTATTCGTTTCGAGGAATATAGACATGTATTCCCCTCCGTAAAAGCTATCTTATCGCTATAGTCTCTTTTCTTCCAGAGCCTCTCTGGCAAAAGAATGATTTGATATAAGTTGAGGCTGTGAGTTCTTGACGTAGAACTGGACGGAAAGTCTGGATAATTTTAGCATGGGTGCATTGTGGGTGCACAGGTTGTTTCCGAACAACGTTAACCATTCCCGATGCAGCGTCACATCTTGAAACAAGCGCGAAGCATCGCATCTCGACCTTTCAGCAGCTGGCCTAGAAACTTTTCCCACTTGCGTACTATCACAACCAGTGCAGATTATGACTCCAAGTACGCAGAAAAGCTACGTCAACGAGCCTTGGAGTGAGGAGTCTAGCTTTCTTGCCGCGCCGTATGTGACAAATTTCTGACAAAAAATACTGCCAACAGAAAGGGAATGACTATAGATGTGCTGAGAGCGAAGGTCAAGGAAGAACAAGCTGAAGAGGCGCGTCGGAAGCGTGTGGTAAATGCTCAAGCAGCACAGACCGCCGAGGCAGCAGCCAAGGCCTCGGCTCCAAAGCCTGCTCCCCAAGTAAAGTCACAAGTGGAAACCTCAATCTCAAGTGTTCGAAAGGACAGCTCGCCTGTTAAGGTGCCGTTCTGCTTGATTTCACCACAAACAGTTCTGGCTCACTCGACATAGTCTTTGACGTCAATCCTAAATCTACAAAAGTTAATGGCTACGCCGCATACACCCGACCAGATAGGTGCTCTCTGGAAGGCGTACCATCTTACGAAATCAGGTGGAACAGGGCGAGGATATGTATGTGCCGCTGTACCATTGGACCTCTATAAGAAAATGGTTGGGGTCGCAGAACAGTATCCGACTTTCATCGTACCAGTCCGCCGGGAGAAGCCCGCAACAGACCCCAAGATAAAAGGCGAGGAGGATGCTGCATACGAATTCTACTTTTTGCAATGGGATTTCCATGACGTCCCACCTGTGCCCACTGCGACCGAGGACCTGTTTGCCTCTTCGAAACCAGCTTCAGCAGGAGTCAACCCAAAAATATCGACTATCCTTTTTACACCTCTTCAGGAATACAAGATGCGGGCTGCGTTTGCAACACCATACCTCGTTCTAACTCATTACACGGATTTGGCACACTCACATGGCCTCGTGCTTTTGAGAGGAGAAATCACACCAAACTCGGCAAGTGCGGGCGGGTCAGGGAGCTACATGTTGACTCAAGAGGACGCACAACTCTTGTCAATGGCGGCACAGAAATTCTATCTGTGGGACAATCAGGATCGAGCAAGTGCAGGAGGAGAGCTCTTGAAGTGCTTCCATGAGAAGCCTCAGGAGTTCAAATGGGAGGAGCTATTAAAACATGCGAAATTGGCTTGATAATGTATGGGTGCATCCATAATACGATATTACGGTCGATCGGGTCTATTTCTTGGAGATGATCAGTTAGAACAAATGAGGGGAGCCTTCTTCACCCAATTTCTCTTCCCTATTTCATCGATAACGAATGCGGCATACCCTGCTCGTGAGAGCCAGGTATTGGTTTTCCCGTCTCCTACATATCCTGCGATCACCTCCTCCGACTCTTGGTTTGTTAGAAGCGGTACCCTGACGATCGTCCATTCTAAATCCCCACCATGTGTGCGCACGTTCTCCCCTATCGCCACCACGTCGTTGTATGCTGTTCTGGAACCTATCGCGACCCCGTTGACGAGAATCGAAAATGCGAGACTGAATTTGTCGGCAGGGTCTTTGATGGATGCTGTTCCAAGGCATATAAGTCGTTTGATACCTTTTTGGCGCATGATGTCGATAACGGAAAGATATGCGTTTGCGATGGGGGTGTTACGTGGGTGGAGTGGCCCTTTTTTTACACTCGGCCCTAACGCAGATAGGACAACGTCCACGTCATCTAAGGCCTTAGCAAGAACTTGTTGGTCCGTGAGCTGGCCTTGAATGACGGTAATAGACGGATTAGATTCGAAGTCATTGGGGATTTTTTCGACAGATCGGACGTAAAGTACCACTTCACAAGATTCCAAAACCCTGAGTGCTCGGCGAATGAGGAGGATGCCAATGGCGCCTGTTGCTCCAAGAATAAGGATGCGCATGGTAAGAAGTACTTGAAGGGGGAGACTTTCTAATTCTAACGTCAGCTTTATATAATTCATCATTGGGCTCTCATGATCTTCATTCCCTCGCTAGCGCTGCGTCATGCTCATTACTTTCTAACTAGAAAACCTGTCTATCTACTATCTATGATATCGGCGATGTCAGCCATGGCCCGGCGCGTTTCGCCTCTTCCTCCAGTCCTGCAATAGCTGCCCCTATTTCCCCTTCATTCTCCAGTACCATTGGTGTTACTTCCCTCTCATAAAGATGGCCAAACCGGCTGACAAGACCAGATACTTCGTCCTCCACGCGAATAACCTCAGACTGAGCTGTCTCAATGGAGCCCGCGTTTACACCTTCCAATCCACACGCTACAATCCGATTGAACCATGATATTGGTTCCCTCGTGATATTCAAGGAGAAACCATGAGACGTCAGCCGATGCCGCACCTGTACTCCAATGCTACCTATTTTCGTATTGGAGTCCAGGAATACACCTGTGTGTTGTGACGGTATCGGCGTTATCCCATGAGCTTCTTGAAGATGCAGTTCCAGAGTTTTCTGCATGCGACAGACATAGTCTCGTGCACCCAAAGTCGGAGAATATCGCGAAAGATCCATGAATGAGTAACCAACGATCTGTCCTGGCCCATGGTAAGTCAGCTCTCCCCCTCGTGTTGTCGTCACGAAGTCCGCGCCCATGTTAGTCAACCGTATTCCTTCGTCGCGCACAGATTCCTCTGTTTGTCTACGTCCAGCAGTATACACAGGCCTATGTTGTAGAAGGAGGAGAACATCTTTGTGAGATTTGGTTATTCGTTGTGATAATTGAATTTGGTGTATTTTTTGTTGCAATGCCAAAGTTTGCACATAGGGTAGTGGCTGGCGGAAATAATGGTAGATGATCGGGGAAAGTGACATGACAGCAGCGACTGCACAACAAAGATATGTAGCGTGTTGCGCTGAACCACGCTGAGCGTGCAACGTCATTATATTTGTAGCTGTTGATATCCAATATTTGAAAAAGGGCCAAAAAAAACCTAGATCCCGACGTCCACACAGATTTCGAGAATTTGCGGAAACCTAGGTCAATTCCATACAAAAACGGCATTTTGGTGTCCATACGAAAACTGCGATTTTGGGCAATTTCGGGAACAAGGGATCGGCTGCTGTGTTGCACATGCAATGTATGCAGAGGGGCTGCAACCCAACTAGAAAGTCCAGATCCGGAACAATCCGGCGCCTATTTCTAGGAAATTCCGATCAACGTCTGTCCAACTCAGTCTGTGGAGGGAACGAGGGCCCTTGAACACCGGTCTAACCGTCTAACCTGCTGTTCACACCATCGGTCTTTCGGAGCATCACCATCGATATCATGGCTTCGGATTCCAGAGTGAGCCAAGATGACACCTATCTGAACTGCTCAGATTTCATTTCTTAACTTATCTAGGGGCACTTGATGTGATACATCGCGAGTCACTTTCGATTTGACGCAGAATATATATTGTCACCAATTGAGAAACCCGGAGCACCGATCATTCCGCCCCCGTCTCCGCGTCACGGAACGTCGTCCCGAGTTCCTCCTGATTTTTAGACACCTTATTTGAATTCATCTTTGATCGATTGATGAGATCGCCGTGTCTGTTTTCAAAACGCAAAAGAAACCACCATAAGTATGCATGCTTTTTATGTATAAAAGTACTCACAAAAAACACTTGGCATTGTTCAAAGCCTTTGCATTGAAAACGACGTAAGAGGTTCTTTTCTTTGAGGAAAACTGTTGGCCGCCAGGTGTGTTCCTACTAGTACTTTCAGATTATTCTTCACGAGCCTCCGATTCAATTTCATTGACGAGAAAGTTGTTTTGATCGCACGCACGGTAACGCAGCTCACAAGGTGATACGCCTCGTGGAATAGTATTTTTCTACGACCTCAAATATCATATACATGAATGGCGCTCCATAGCTTTATCTCGGATCCTACAAATGTGACCAGATTGACAGTCTTGTACCGCGAGGTACAAAGATATTTATACATTCGTGGGTGCGGGATATAGCTTATTGGAAGCTATAGTAACACTCCACGGGTACGTTCTTCCGAGAGACCTGCTTTGAGAACTTTGGTAGTTGTCGTGTAGCGAGTCCAGAAGTTGACTTGAAGGGAAATTAGCGTGGAAGAATCTACTACAAAAGTCGCCTACCCCAGCTTGATCAGTGCCTTTCTTCGGTGCACCCTCAGAAACGGTTGGCTTCTTTTTGTCCGACATAAGACCCAATGCGAACCAGACAGACGATGTAAAACGCACGAGTTCAAGGCTTTGGGCTGCCTTCTGCCTCAGCGTCTTGATATTTAGCATACTTTGAAGACCTTGGTTTATCTGGAAGAGGGTTGAACTGGTGGTGAGCAGAATTATGGGTATTCTGTGCCCACCGTGGAAGGCATAATGGACACTTTGACAGTGACAGAAGAAGTATTCGTTGGGAAACGTAGGACATAGTGAGAAGTCCCATTTTATAATCATTCGGGGCGATCCTCATTCCAGACTGTCGGAGCACGCACTCCCACGACACCCAAATAGATGGTGACGTTCTGGCGCTTGGCGTGGACGATTACCATGGGAGAGATCTTTGCGCAAATAGACGAGAGCAGAGCTATCAGTGAGCGTCGTCGTCCGGGGAAAGAGTCCTCGATATCCGACACACTAGGTTAAAAGGGGTAACAGGATCAGCCTCCCGTGTGTTTTCTACAGTCGCAGTGTCGACACCCTCCATCATTCGGACACGCTGTTGTCACTGTGGATGTCTTGGTATGAGATACTAGCTTGTCACGATGCCTGGTTTAGGAAAACAAGGCACACGGCCGATTCCGCACACTCGGCCGAAAGATACCGCTAAGTATGTAGTCCACCACTAAGCCATTAACGAATATGGAGTCGAGAGATGCCACTTGTTGCAAGCTCCACAAGACCAATGAAAATTTCCCCACCCCCGCGAACACATGAAATTCTATGTAACCGGGTCCCCAAGTTGAAGGCAGCTTGAAGGACGACGAGGCGCAAAAGGCTGATTCCAGTGGTTGTTGTTGACTGGGAAGCTGATGTTCTTAGGGCAGAAGCCAAGGTCATTGAAGCAAATTTCGTTTTCGAAGACGCAATGGGATCTACAGCGCGTTTTTTCATTTATCCGTTATCTCTACGGTCACGTGTAGAAAATTCTCCGTAACTGAATAGCGAGATAGCACCAATGGCCGGCGACTCACTTATCTCGGCTAAGCGGTCTCAAAACCTTCTTAACAGTTTCTCTTCCCCTCCATCCGTACGCTCCCTACTCTTTCTATTTTCATCTTATCATCTTTGTTTCACATCCCGTGTCAATAACCTCCCCGGGCCTATAAGACCCTTTAATCCTGCATTAATGTCAGGTGGTGGTTCAACTATTTCCAACATCGGAGGCGTTGTCGGAACACTGTCATTTTACCGCCGTGAGCTTCCTTGCCATAATCATCGTCTTCAATGTTACTGAAAGGTTAACTCAGGGGATGGAGTAACGTGAGTCGTCTTCAGCAACCTAATCGTCGACCTCTCAACCTTTGGCCATGTCTAGTTTTGATCGTGGCGACATTGCGTTCGTCATTTTGTCAGGGGGGATGGTCTTCCTCATGATTCCAGGCCTAGGTTAGTACAATTGTCCTTTGCGTGAAGACAGGACTGATGAAGACCAACAGCCTTTCTCTACTCTGGCCTGGCTCGCAGAAAAAGTGCTCGTAAGTTCTCACTTTCCAACATCTTGTGTCCTTCGTAAGCAATCATCGCATCGCGCAGTCTCTTTGGTCTGGGTCTGTTTTGCGAGCAACGCTGTTGTCATCTTTCAGTGGTTCTTCTGGGGTTACTCCATCGCCTTTTCTCCAACCGCGAAGAATGGCTTCATTGGAAACCTCACACATTTCGGCCTCATCAATGTTTTTGGAAACCCCTCTCCCGCCACTCCCCTCATCCCTGAGCTAGTTTTCAGCTTCTTCCAAATGGAATTCGCTTGTGTGACAGCCGCAATTCTAATGGGTGGTATTGCTGAACGGGGCCGTGTGCTCCCTGCCGTAGTACTTATATTCCTATGGACAACAATTGTCTACTGTCCACTTGCGTATTGGGTATGGGGGACCAACGGATGGGCGATGAAGTGGGGTGTTCTTGATTTCGCAGGCGAGTTGTCATCAGATTCCAATCGACAGTCGGGCTTACACAGGTTAACTTCTGCTCTCATATCAGGTGGAGGTCCTGTCGAAATAGGAAGTGGTGTCAGTGGTCTTGCTTTTTCATGGGTGTTAGGCCGTCGATCAGAAAAGGAACTACTGAACTTCCGGCCGCACAATGTTTCGATCGTTGGACTTGGCAGTAAGTATCTCATCTGTCTCCCTCGGAATTCCATCTTGATAGTATTCCAGCATCTCTCCTATGGTTTGGGTGGCTGGGCTTCAATGGTGGGAGCGCATTTGGTGCGAACCTTCGTGCTGTCATTGCCATCTGGAACACAATGATCGCTGCTGCTTTTGGTGGAGCTATTTGGTGCTTGTTGGACTTCCGGATTGAGCGACGATGGACAATGGTTGGCTTTTGTTCAGGGACAATCGCTGGCTTGGTTGCTGCGACGCCTTCATCAGGTTTTGTGTATCCCTGGGCTTCAGTAATCATAGGTGCTCTGGCAGGCGCCGTCTGTAACTTTGCAACAAAAGGTGCGCTCATTGCAATCATTCTGGCGTTCCACTTCTGAATTGCTCTTAGTAAAATTTCTCATAAGGGTCGATGATGCTCTCGATCTTTTTGCCGAACACGCTGTAGGGGGTATTGTCGGCTTAATTCTGACCGCATTCTTCGCATCCCCGACGGTCATCAGTCTTGACGGTGTCAACCTGACCATACCTGGAGGCTGGGTCAATCACAATTGGAAACAGCTTTATATTCAGTTTGCTTACGTCTGCGCAACCTGCGGTTACTCTTTCGTCGTAACCGCTATTCTTGCGAAAGCCGTTGATTCTATTCCTGGCCTACACCTACGGAACACTCCAGAAGCCGAAAAGCGTGGTATGGATGAGATCGAGGTATGTCTCTGTTCAATTCCTTGCATCTCCGTCATTCAACTCAAATTGGTTTTAATAGATCGGAGAGTTTGCAAGCGACTACATTGAAATACGGAGAGATTTCACTGATGGTGCTGCACCTTTCGATTCCACCGACGGTAAAGGGGCTTTCTTCTACCCTCACGTAGCGGCGGGCGATCGACATGGTCATGTAGAAGTCTCTTTCGCTAATCCTCACCCAACACAAGATCAACATCATCAACCATCCGACCAACCTGAGCCATCTCATCATATTGAATCTGTGTCCGAAAAGACGGATAACACTGTAGCACCAACATCACCACCATAATGTTTGTTTTATGACTGTATACCTTCATTTACTGTTGCATCCATATCTTAATAGAATTTCAAGTCTTTTTTTTGCTAACTGAGTTACTGGATTATGAAAGACCAAAGCAAAATCAGATAGACTCTAAATAAGTTTACATCCTAGTACATAAGAATAGAGTCTCCGGGTATATATACACACTGTTTCAACAGTCCCACCCAAGCACGAAATCTTGATTAGTAGTAGTAGTAACGTTCTCGGGCGAATTCAAGATAGGCAGATGAGAACCACAGATACTAGCACCAAATTCCTCATGCAATAGGAGATCAACAACATTTCGAGCTGCAACTGTCTCGGTTTCCATCGTTGAGATGAGCCTATGCATAGTGAGTTACAGCCACAGATTATGGATTCTGGGACTTACGGTTCAAAAGCGTTAACGTAGTAGAAGCCACGATCCACTTTGACAGGAGGGAAAGTGGTAGTGGGTGTGAGTTTTGGGTAAGCATCCCACTAACAAGAAAATGAGGATTCTATAACCGAAAAATCATACGAAGCTCACCTCTTTCCTATAGACCCAACCGACCTGACCCGAAAATACGTGATTGAGGAGTTCGTCACTAATCCTTTCTTTTGAGAAGATCTTGACGGCCCACTCTCCTTCCCTCACAAGACCGTGGTACGAAAGAGAATTGAACTGAGGCTCCTTTTTGCCGTTTCGCACACCCTCATACGTGGTCAATGTCATCTCAGGCAGAGCTGAGGCACTTGATTGTTTGAAATAAGTAGGGTCAGGCTTTGGTGATGTAGTGCTTAGAAGGGTGACGTGAAGATGAACATAGGGTTGTTCCGGAATCGAGTCAGCGAGAGAAGAAGGAATAGTAATCCCAGTTGAATGGAAAGGTGCGGCTAGTATGACGGCCTTATAATGTTTTGCACCCAGGCTGCTCTTGATAGTCCATTTGGTGGAAGGTGAAGCTGCTACTGAAATGTCGCTTACCTGCAGTATCATTAGCCCCGTAGAGGAGGGAAGCTGATTTACAGACTTACTTGGGTGTTCAAATGAACCTGGGCACCGGAACGCTTCAGGAATTGTTCGAAAATCTGAAAATTTCCACCTTTGATGCCCCTCGCGTCCTCCGTGGCCAATGAAATGATTCCTCCCAAACCATGAATGTCGTCGAGGTTCTTATAGAAGAAAGTAAGAACTTATGAATTTCCAGACACTGATATCAAGCTTCGCGAACCTGTCCGTAGTTCACTCGTGTCGCGCCTTCGACGAGTTCAAAAGCGAAACGCTTGGCTACTCTGGCTTTGGCGAAAAAGGAGGCTGCTGTATCTTTTGTCATGTTTGAATAGCCCAGGGCGGCAGAGACGTCCGCAATGCTGTCCCATTTCGGTGATTCCAAAGAATAGATAGTGAGATATCTTTCAACTACTGCCTTAACACTGTGGAGAATAGGTTAGACATCAGATTGTCGTCACAGATACAACCATTACCTTTGTTGCGTTCGCTTTGGAGCAAGCACTCCGTATCGAACAATTGCCTTTATCGTGTCCCACCAACTATCACCAAACTATAGTATGTGCCAGAATATCAGTCACTTGGACCTCGAAAGTCATTGAACATCTTACTGTAAATACTAGGTCTTCCCCATCCCAAATTCCTGTCCGGCCGCCCGCGCCGAATGCCTGACGCGTAAGATTAAATTCATCTGACGCTCTCCAAAGATTTTTGTTTGCTGCAACAAAAATGGATGCACCCAATTCAAGCGGAGGAAGACTTGAATTGTCATACGGATACACAGTGATACTTCCTTTGGCTATTTTGAGCTACGCAACAGAAATTAGATCAACTGCTCGACGCACGACCGCCAATGTAAGAGGCTTTCTCATAGACATCAACTTCCACGGAAACATTGAAGCGCTCCTTGGCTTTGGATATCCAGAAGGCTGCCGAGCTTCCACCAGCTCCAGCACCTATGATTGCGACACGAGGGATGTCATTGACCACATGCTCAGTGGGCTTCGTAAGAGTTTCGTTCCTTGTGAAGAATGGGAAATGGAATGGTAACTGAAAAGCCAGACTTGTTGGGAGAAGGACGAGGAATGCATAGCACCACATGGTGGCGAGTTGGAACCTACTTCAACAGGCTTGAACGCGCCATCAACGCGAGATTCGTTGAGCGTCCAAATACCGACACACATGCTTGACTTCAGGCTTGTCACCAAGCCAACTAATCTCAACTATCGTGGTAACTGGTATTTCACAATTATTCTCTCTCCCAACGACTGAATACAGAGTCGATTTTCTCCCCCCACTCGAGATCGTCGAGCAGATTCTCATAGTGCCACATTCAGGATGTGGCTGCCTTTTCCAGCACTTGCAGACTGGCCCATTGATTTTCGGTGACTCTAGTCCCATACCAAGAACGTCCCACGCGTGGGACGGTCTTGTATCAAAGTTGATGTTTTGATAGGGCGCTTATGTGTCGGTGACTCTAGCAATGAGAATCTTCTATAGTACGATATCTTCTTGGTTAATTTCATCCACGTCGAGCTCTGCGAATTCCACTTCCTTCATACACTGAAAAACCGAGCCATTGAAAGGCTGTTGGCTGAGCGCTCGTCCCTACGTCCCAAATCCTCGATTTCACGTGCTATACGGATTTGCATTTCTGCCATTTCTTGCAGTGCCCGCTGGAAAATACGATCTCTTGATTTACAACGGCTTGGGCGTATTCGTGCAACGTCTAACCTACTCAATGTAGGTATGGACATTCCGACACGTTCAGAAGGTATCCTTTCTGCACAGTTAAGGGCGTGTATTGGTCTTTCAAACGATCAAGGTAATGACGAGAAGACCAGAGTCCGTCTGTTTGAACGACGCAAGAATCGTAGACTCTATGTCAACAACTTTCGAAACTACTTCGGCTGCTACTAGGACTGGAATCCGTTTCTAGATGAGTCAAGTCGACTGGATACACGTTGAACATCTCGTCAAATTTATTAATCATGAATTTTCGTGACCTACCCGATTATTGGCCTCGAATCCTCGTGGGTTGGAAGCTACCCACAAATACATACTTTGCTCCTGTCAACTGTTTGGGGGACCCCTGTGATTGGGCAAGAGTTGCGGGTAAGCTCCTCTCTACCTTACCAAGTGACTCTCACTGCTCAGTACTATGCTCACTTCTGTGGAGATGTACTTGGAGAAGATATGTTTCATACATGGATTTTCAGTCAGACTAAATAACTCAAGTTCTATTCGCGACTAACAGAGTAATTTATTTCAGTGACTTGGATTATCAGTAAGATTGACTTCTTCCTCCTCTGTTTGCGCTAAGTCGTTCTGATGTCAGTGTTTAATGCGGGTTCAATTATATCTCTCACAGTTCGAATCTAATCGTCAAATTGACCCACTTACTTTGATTGCCCTCACTTCCGAGAGGCAACAAGACTGTTGGGGCTCAAGTTACACCTGTTGGACAAAAAGAAATTTTCTTAACCTTCTTTCTTGGCAGAATGCTTCTATGAAGGACATTGACGCGAGGCATCCACCCATTTATTTCAAGGGTACATCGACCAACTACGCGGGTGATCAGGGTGCTGTAGAGGGTGCTGTTCATATAACTCCCGATGGCATCGTGCATTAGCAATTTGTACGCCAAAATATTTCAACCGAATGATAATGGCTGATTAACTCCTGAATTTAGAGTTAAACACATCCCGAGACTAGTAAGTTAATATTGTAATTATCAAAATGAGTGCACGACGGGGCATGGTACATCTTCGATGTAGTACCCAAGCTGACACTAGCTTGGTCCAAGGCGTCTGACACAAGAGCAGAACAGGGGACATACCGGCAAGGCTAGTGAAGTGAACTTCACCGAGTCTAGGCCAATTGGGAGTTTAGTCCGTGCGAGGCGAACACTACCGGATGATCTGACCCTCTGCAAGGCAGGGGCAAAGACAAGGTGTGCAGTAGGCATTCTTCCCAGCCCGCCAAAAAAAAATGAGTGCACGACGGTGGTACGCATATCACGAAGCGTGCTCAAGTCCCTCAATTTTCCAATCCTTTCTATAGTTTGGACGGTGTTCAAATTGGTGATATCGCTGGTGCAAGTGAGGTTGTCGGCATATGGACCACAGAATACCGCTAAAAGGGTTTGTTGATTTTCGGATCTGACTCCCAAAAACAATTGTTCAGATGTCCTCGTTGGTAAGTGATCTATATAATTCACCGTATGGATTTGTGACTCACTGTTCTCGTGTCAATGGCCCAGGATACTCCCGAAAATCCTAAAGTCGAAACCTTGGTTCGTGTTACAGAATCAACCATTCAATTTCATCTAGTATTCAATGATTGCTTGCGTATGACTTCCCGTATAATAATTTTCTCAGGTTTTACAACTTGGGATATCAATTCATTTCATCTCAACGGCTCTTTTCGGCAGTTTTTACGCTTTATCCATCGTATGGCTTCCTCCTCATTCCTATGGTCACTGTTGTTACCTCATGCCTTTCCGAATGCATTACAGAAGAAATCTACGAGTTTGCTGTACACGTCCTCGAACCTGTAGACGTTGGGTAGTGTACGATCAATCTTTTCTTGGGCATAAAACAACAACACTCACTCTTTTTTATTTTCGGCGTTCTTTAGATCACCTCGGGCAGCTGCCCAACCATGGAACCTGCTGGCTTTATGAATCAAGCCAAAAACAAAAAAAAAGGGTGCTCACATGTTAGTGTAATGCTTACTATCATTCTTTGGCGCGAATGGTTTCTTGCTAATGACATCAAGTATTTTTTTATACTGACAAGAGATCGAACCAGATTAGACCGGATAGATAACGACGTAGGGAGTGCATTTATACCTCATCAACAGGTTCATCTTTAGAAATGTAGATGCCAAGAGGGACGGTCAACATTTCAGCATCCACGGCCGATAACATACTAGAAAAGGTTAGGTATGTAGACGCTGAAAGCGAACGTCATTTAGCTTACGCAGGATGGACGATGGCTACGGCATCAAAAGGAGTGGACGAGGCACCAGCAGAAAGGGTCACTTTTCCGCCTAGACAGAACAAGATTATGAATTCGGCGCGAAGTTACGCGAAGATATATACCCCAGCAGATGCCATAAGCTGCAATGTTCTTCGCACCGCTGGTCCTTAGAGCCGTACCGAAATCGGTAAGTTTCTTAATTGCAACTGGTGGGCTGGCGGTGCCACCAAAGAAGTCTTGCAAGTCACGTTTGTCCTGGTCGTTTTTTGGTGGGAAATTCTCGATTGGATATGGACCGTTAGGCTCGAAGAAGTCTGGCATGTAGACAGTCGCTTTGAGAGCTGAAGCGATAATGTCCGCGCCTTGCTGTGTTTGAGGGAAGAAGCTAGACATCCAAAGACGAATACTTAGTTAGAGTACAGAGCCCAAGGAGGCCAATCTGAATATATCTTACCCGAATATGTCATATACACAGACAACCTTGGTATCGCTATCCTCTGGGCCAGTCACATAGACCTTGTTGAAACCGGCGTGGGGTTTGAAAGAACCTTTAGGGGAATAATCGGATTGTACAGGAGGAATGGAGCAGCACGCAATGTTGGTATTGTGAACCGTAGTAGACATGTTGTATTTACCGAGATGACGGGAAATGGAACGAAGACGAGACAACATTTAGATTCGTCGAGCTGACTCCTCGATAGTTAGTAAGCTTAAGTACCATTGTCTAATCCCAGAATTCCACGTGCACGATTCCATCCACTGGCCAATGTGAGCACTGAGAATTAATAAGGCAACATCAATGACCGTGACGGTGGGCCACGGTGGAGGTTTGGAAATTCGCAGGCATTCGAGCGATCCCCATGGAACATTATGGAACAGGTTGACAGGGTTCGAGGGACCCGTGTTCGAGTATTTTGAGGGGTATGTTTCCTGTGATATGTTTACCTTCAGATCCAAGGAGCATTGATGGAGTGATGTCATACAGGCAACAACCGTCCTTGTATGTAGGGTAAGTACGTACTAATGCTTCGCGTTTCAGAATCAGTAGCTGTCAGTTCTCCCAGTGAAGGTGACACTGTGAATCAACTTCGTCTGTGCCGATGATTGGGAGTTGGATGCAAGTCGATGTCGTTATGTCATGAAAATATAAGTATTCAGAGATGATCAATTATGTAATTATCACACTCTCCACATTTGAATTCAGAATTGTCACCCACAAGTCACCCCACCGTGGTGCCGAAGCAGAATACAATTTGCTTCTGACAAGGGGCCTCACGGCGAGACACAGCGTCGAGCTGTACAGTTGCATATTCGCGGTTCGTTGGATTCAGTACTCGATACGGGACTTGTTGGAGTCTTGGGATTTAGGTGAGTGTTGTGCTATTGGAATGTCCTGTCAGCCTCTAACGTTGTTGTCGACATGAACGCAGACCACTGCCAAGTCACGTTTTTTCGGAACCTTGTCAACCTGGCGAGAGGCGCGACTCCTGAATTATACCTATACAAGGATTCGAGGTGGAAGAGCACGAGTAAGTGATTTACAGGAGTAATATCGTGCTAATTTCATGCATAGAAGTATAGGCATATTCTGTCTGGAGGTTGCATTTATTCCTTTATGATTTTCACCCTTGGCGAGGAGTTTTGCATTGAAAGCGACTCATAAGGCAGAATTTGTTCAGTAAGTTGAGCATTTTACCCTAAGTCCAAGTTCTGCGCTCAGTGTCGCGTTCAGAACTTGTTCATTGGACCATTTACTTTTTTTGGAGAACTATGGAGCAACATCCAACGAACGGTATTGACACAGACCGCTCGCCGCCTGTACAAAACCTTCGATCGAAGTTTGAGCAACTCGCACTGGACCAGTCTCCCACGTCGCACCCTAGACAGAGCAACGGGAGCCAGAAGGATTTCCTAGATCCAAATACTTCCCCGAACCCTCGGCCTCGAGCTACTTCGGGGTCAGCTTCGAACGGGACCCCTTTTGACGTGTCTCAGCTTCGGGCATCCTCTTCTTCGTCCGATTTGAAAGTTGGAGCCAAGCGACCGCCGCCGCCGCCGCCTTCACGACCTTCAAAGATTACTTCCAACTCTCCAGCTCCTGCTTCAACCGACATGTCAGCCGCGTTGCTTCGCCCGGTTCCTATACCTCCCAAAGTACATGCAAACCCGCGCCTTCAGTCTCCTGGAATTCCACCTCCATCTTCATCTTCTCATGAAGGTCCTCAACAATCATCGTTGAGACATAAACTGTGAGCATTTCACGAAAACGCCTAGCCCTCATTATAATCTATTCTAGTGGCACTGCACCACCCGCATCTGGTCAACCACCCTCAGCATACCCCTCAGATACCCGCAGCAAACCCCCAATCCCGCCTCGACATGCGAAATCGGATACATCATTTCTTAGACCGCAAACTCAAAACCCGGATAACATACTGGACCCGAATGTTCGAACTATCAGCCCTTTTTCAGACGACGATATCGGCGAAATCACGCCTACTGTACCTCCTACGCATCCCTCCAGAAGAAAGCCTGCACCACCCTCCAGCGAATCCAGTCTAGCAAGCAGCGAAAGCGATCTAAGCGTCTCGTCTAGATCTTCCCGTCCGTCCTCCCGCTTCCGCACCGATGCTTCCTTCACAGCTTCTCCAAGCACCTCTCCCGTCCCTCCCCCTCTCCCATCCCGACGCCCTGGCCCTGTCGTATCTTCATCGTCTGAAGAAAGCTCGAACCCCTCTCTGCGTCTCCCCGCCCGGCCAAACGTCGCCATCCCCACGCACATCAACACATCTGACTCTCCCTCCCCCTCCCCGTCTTCTTCCACCTCTACCGAAAAAACCGAACGCAAGGCCCTGGGCTCAGGCAAGCTCCCTCCACCGCCCACACGGACAATCGGACCAGGTGACAAGCTCCCCGCTCCGCGCCGCCCGCCGACGCCAGATTACTCAGACGAGGAATCAGGCGAGGAAGAAGTCGTTGTCAACCCCCTCCCCGACTGCTCGCGTACCTCGCGGCGTCCGCCCGTCATGTCCTTCCACTATGCGAACGTCGAGCCGAACATCCACGTCAGCCAGCATGCGACTGTGTCCGTGGCTGGCACGACCGCCGTCGTCGCTGGGCACCACCAAGTCAAGATCTACGACCTCTCAATGTCCGATATCCCGAAACTGTGTCTGGAGATGAAGACGTTGGTGGGGAAGGATTATCGGATCATGAGTATGGAGTTTAGACCTAGTGCGCAGAAAGCCGATCGGGGGTTCGTAGTGTGGCTTGGGACGAAGGAGGGGCATCTGCATGAGCTGGATGTGCGCACGGGTACGGTTGTCGCGACGAAGTACTCTGCGCATCCGCATGCGGTTACGCAGATTTTTAGGTATGGGAGGGCGATGGTGACCATTGATGAGTCGGGGAAAGGGCTCATGTGGGCGCCGGATGCGTTGGGCGGGGAGGATATCACGCTCACACAGACGACGCCTCGTGTCGTGAGGATTGGAGATCACGTGTCGTTCCTGAAGATTATTGCGGGGAGGCTGTGGACGGCGACGAGGGGCGAGACGCAGCATCTCCCTGGGACGCCGAGCGCGAATAGGGTCCCGGTGCTGCGCGTGTACGATATTTTCAAGCAAGGGAACCCGAGTTGGTCGGTCGTGCCCTCAGAGCAGGTGGGCGCGGTGCTGGGTGCGACGCTCGTGCCCAGCTCTCCGGGGATCGTGTATGTGGGCCACGAGGCAGGCTCGGTGTCAATGTGGACGCTGAACACGGAGGATGGGTATCCGCAGTGTGTGGAGGTGATGAAGATATCGAATTCGGATGTTATTTGTGTAGAGGGTGTGAATGATCGGCTTTGGGTGGGCGGAAGGGGAGGATTCATCTCGGCGTATGATGTGAGTGCGAGGCCGTGGGTTGTGACGAACTCATGGGTCGCGCATCCGGCGTTGCCGGTGTCGAAGATCGCGGTGGATCATTATGGGATCGATAAGATTGGGAGGCTGTGTGTTGTTAGTGTTGGGAGGGATGAGCAGTTGAGGCTTTGGGATGGGCTGCTTGGGCTGGATTGGGTTGGTGAGTGCGGGTTCTTTTTGTTTCTAATTGAATCCTCTGACGACTGTTAGATGAGGAGCTCTTAAAGTACGAGCATACATTCGCCAAGACACGACCTCTGAAGGTGCTCATCGTCTCGTGGAACTTGGACGCTGCGCGTCCCGAATCGCTCGCCACAGGTGACCCCGCCAACGTCAACTTCCTCTGCGACGCCCTGCGCAGTGTCGACTCGCCTGACATCATCTCCTTCGGGTTCCAAGAAGTCATTGATCTTGAGAGCCGCAAGCTCGCAGCACGGAACCTTCTCGCGTCCAACTCGAGGAACGAGGATGGGCTCTCTGATAGGGTGTCGTCAGCGTATAGGCGGTGGAATGACCGGCTGGCTATGGCGCTACGACAGGCCATACCGGGCGTGACGTATTCGGTGATACACACGCACAGTCTCGTTGGGTTGTTTAGTTGTATTTTTATCAAGGATTCCGAGAAGGAAAGGGGCGCTATTAGGGAATCGTATATCACGCATATCAAGAGAGGTATGGGAGGGCGGTATGGGAATAAGGTTTGTGTTTTAGGCTCTCGCGGGGTTGCTTACTAACATTCGCTTTAGGGCGCTATTATATCACGATTCGTGCTGGACGATACGTCGATCTGTTTACTTAATTGTCATCTTGCTGCGGGCCAGAATGCCGTACGACAACGGAACGGCGATGTCACTGCGATCTTGGAGAGGAACGCTCTGTTCCCGGTGACTCACTTTCCGTTTGCATATGTCGGCGGAGGAGACGGCACGATGATACTAGATCATGAGATTGTCATTGTATGTTCCTTGCCTTGCAACACACATTCAACCCTGATTATGTTCTCTAGGCCAACGGCGACATGAACTACCGCATCGACCACCGTCGCGATGCCATCATCTCCTCTATCCGGTCCAACGACTACACGCACCTGCTCACACACGACCAACTCCTGCGCGAGATCAAATTTAACCGGGCGTGCCGCTTCCGTGGGTTCTCGGAGGGCTCACTGACCTTTCCGCCGACATACAAATACGACCCGCACACGAACGACTACGACACGTCTGAGAAGCGACGGGCGCCTGCATGGTGCGATCGCGTGCTGTGGCGCTCAAGGGTGCCGACGAGGGTCAGGCAGGTGCATTACAGGAGGTATGAGGTAGATGTGAGTGATCATAGGCCCGTTTCGGCGGCGTTTGAGGTCGTGGTCAAGTGTCTTGAGAGGGAGGAGAGGGGGAAGGTGAAGATGGCGGTGCAGGCTAGTTGGGTCGAGGAGCAGAATAGGCTGTTGGGTGAGGCGAAGAAGTTTTATGTCAGGCAGGCGTTGATTTGAGGAAGGGGAGGGGGGATCGGTCGTGTTTTATTTGTACAGCATCCATCGGCATGGACTCAATAATTCCTTTTTTCTATTCGCACTTGTAGTATCTCGCATCCACAATCATTATCACCACTAGTAGACTTGTGACCATATCAGGATAATATTTCTGGTATTAATCTGGAAGAGTCAAAGGTATCAACATCAACGTACAAGTCAGTACTATCTAGCTTCTATATGTAGTAGAGTCTATATACATGATGGAGATTCACG